>JANJGN010000022.1:27630513-27815457 GCA_026770705.1 Isurus oxyrinchus
TACCAATGCCCCTTATAACTGAAGTATAACATCCTTACTTTTATGTTCAATTCCTCTTGTAATAAAGGATAGGATTCCATAGTCTTCTTGATTACATGCTGTACCTGAAAACTAACTTTTTGTGACTCATGCATGAGAACACCTAGATCCCTCTGCACCTCTGAATTCTGCAGTCGTTCTCTATTTAAATAATACTCTGCTTTTTTATTCTTCCTACCAAAGTGAACATTATCACATTTTCCCACATTATATTCCATCTGCCAGATTTTTGCCCACTCACTCATCTATATCAAACTCCTTATTTCTTCTTCACAACATACTTTCCTACCGATCTTTGTGTCGTCTGCAAATTTAGCTACCATGCCTTCACTCCCCACATCTAAGTCATTGAGGTAAATTGTAAAAAGTTGAGGCCCTAGCACAGACCCCTGTGGGAATCCACTCGGCACATGCTGCCAATCAGACAAATACCCATTAATGCACACACTGTTTTCTGCCGGCCAGTTAATCCTCTATCCTAATATGTTACCCCTTACACCATGAGCGTTTATCTTCCACAATAACCTTTGATGTGGCACCTTATCAAATACCTTCTGGTAATCTAAGTACAGTACGTCAACAGGTTCCCCTTTATCCACAGCACATGTTACTGCTTCAAAGAACTCTAATTAATTGGTTAACCATTTCACAAAAACATGCTGACTCTTCCCAATTACCTTGTGTTTCTCTAACAGCCCCAGCTATAAGCTCTTTAATATCGACTCCAACACCTTCTGCATGACAGATGTCATGCTAACTGGCCTAGAGTTTCCTGTTTCCTGCCTCTCCCCTTTCTTGAATAGAGGGGTTATATTTGTTACTTTCCAGTCTGAAGTAGCCTTTCCTGAATCTAGGGAGCTTTGGAAGATTAACCCAACGCATCGACTACCTCGTTAGCCACTTCTTTTAAGATCCTAGGGTAAAGTCCATCTGTGCCCGGAGACTTGTCAGCTGGCAGCTCATCAGTTTGCTCAGTTCTGCTTCCCTAGTGATTGTAATTTTACCAAATTCCTCTCTCCCCTCCACCTCCTGATTTATAGGTATTACTGGAATGTTTTTTAAATCCTCTGTAGTGAAGACAGCGGCAAAATATTTGTTAACTTCATCCACCATTTCCTTATTATCTACTATTAACTCCCCATTCTCACTCTCTAAAGGACCGACACTCACTTTACCTACTCCTTTTGTTTAAATACCTGTAGAAACTCTTGCTATCCATTTTTACATTTCTAGTTAGCTCCTTTTCATACTCTAATTTCTTTCTCCTGATTAACCTTTTAGACATTCTCTGCTGTCCTTTATATTCTGACCAATCGTCTAACTTGTCACTCGCCTCTGCGCAGTTATATGCTTTTTCCTTAAGTTTGATGCTTTCCCTAACTTCTTCAGTTAACGACGGATGGCAGGTCCTCCCTTTAGGATTTTTCTTTATGGTAGGAATATACTTATTCTGAGTATCCTGAAAAATCCTCTTAAATGCCTGCCACTGCTTCTCTATTGATCTATCCCCTAGCCTAGTATCCCAGTTAAAATCAGCTAGCTCAGCTTTCATGCCCACATAGTTGCCTTTAAGTTTAAAATACTAGTCTTAGACCCAATACTAGTCTTCTCCCTTTCATACCGGATGTAAAATTCAATCATATTGTAGTCACTGCTACCTAGGAGTGCCTTTAATTAATCTTGTCACATTGCACAATCCCAAGTCTAATATAACTAGCTCTCAGAAATCATCTTGAAATCATTCTATGAACTGTAGATTGATTCCAGAGATGCGGGGCTTGTCTTATGAGGAGAGATTGAACAGTTTAGGCCTATACTCGCTGGAGTTTAGAAGGATGAGAGGAGATCTAATTGAAGTATGGAAGATGCTAAAGGGGATAGACAAAGTAAACGTGGAGCGGATATTTCCCTTTGTGGGGCATTCTAGAACAAGAGGCCATAGTTTTAAGCTAAGGGGTGGTAGATTTAAATCAGAGATGAGGAGGAATTACTTTTCTCAAAGGGTCGTGAATCTGTGGAATTCACTACCTCAGAATGCAGTGGATGCCGGGACGCTGAGTAAATTAAAGGAGGCGATAGGCAGATTTTTAATTAGTAACGGGCTGAAAGGCTATGGGGAGAGGGCGGGAAATTGGAGTTGAGGACAAAATGAGATCAGCCATGATCGTATTGAATGGCGGGGCAGGCTTGAGGGGCTGAATTGCCTACTCCTGTTCCTAGTTCTTATGTTAACTCCTCATCCAGGCTACGACTGCCAATCTGATTTTTCCAGTTTATATGTAGATTAAAGTCACCCATGATTATTGCCATCCCTTTATCACAAGCACCAAATATTTCTTCTTGTATACTTTGTCCTACATTGTGGTTACTGTTAGGGGGCCTGTAGACCACTCCCATCAGTGACTTCTTTCCTCTACTACATCTCATCTCCAGTCAAACTGATTCTACATCCTGATGTCCTGAATCAGGGTAATCTCTAACTATTGCACAAATGCCATCCTTGATTAACAATGCTACCCCTCCACCTTTACCTAGCTTCCTACCCTTCTTGAAGGTCATATACCCTTCAATATTCAGGACCCAATCCTTGTCATCCTGCAGCCAGGTCTCAGTAACGGCTATCAGATCATGTTTATTTACTTGAATGTGCGCTATCAATTCACTTACTTTATTATGAATGCTATGTGCATTCAGATACAGAGCCTTTGGTTTTGTCTTTTTATTATCTTTGTGACATCTAGTCTTGATTCTTGGTGCATTCTTAGGTTACTTTCTCTCTATCCTTTCCCACCATTCTCCAGCCCTCATTTCCAATATTACTATTTTCCTCTCTTACCTTGTCTCGACTCTGTGATATATTACATCTTTCCGCATTTGATCCGTTGCCCCCACTATTTAGTTTAAAACCCTTTCAACTTCTCTAGTTATGTGGTTTGCAAGAACACTGGTCCTAGCACAGTTCAGGTGTAGACTGTCCCAATGGTACAACCCCCACTTTCCCCAGTATTGGTGCCAGTGCCCCACAAACCGAACCCACGTCTCCCATACTAGTATTTGCACCATGTGTTCCCCTGTGGCCATAATAGTACACTTTTATGCACATTCTGACGAATCCCCCACTTTCAACCATATGAGACCCATGAGTAATCTCAGTTGCAACAACACATCCAGCGTCCATCAGTTCTGCCTACAGCAGAGTCTCAATGGCAGGCTGCCTGACAGGAAGCACTATGCGCTTCCTGTGCAGGAGGGGGGAGGGATTTCCCAACTGTCAAAGTGTGCTGTTTTGCGCAAAAGAGCACAATCTCCCTGCGACTAAGTGCTGTCTCAGGGAGATCAGTGAAAGCTTTATAAACATTAAAAATAGAAAAATAAAAAAATTATTAACATGTCCTCCTCATGTGACAATGACACACGAGATGGGACATGTTAAAAAATATGACTAAAACTTTATTAAACTTTTTAAAAACAGACATGAAACCTTGACTCGCCAGTGGATGAGGTTTCATGTTTTTTCAGAAGCCCACTGGGGCTCCTGGTCTGCCCTTTCAACCTTAAGGATGGACGGGCAGGGCCTTTAATTGGGTGAATTACCCTGTCAATGGCCTCAATTGACCATTGACAGGTCGGCAGGCGGACAGCTGATTTTGCTGTCCGAACGCCTTCCTGAATATTTAAATAGGGTGGGATGACGTCAGGGGGAACCCCACAATGTCATCCCCCGTCAGCGAGTGGGCCCCGCCCCCAACTCACCAATGGAAAAATTCTGGCCTATAGTTCTAGATTGCTTACAGAATAACTGGCTGTATTTGGGTATCAGGCAAAAATTGGATGAGACTTGTCCGTTCTTGCACAAAGATCACATTTAACAATAAGCATTTGAGTCAGATACCAGAAGGCAACTGGCTCCAATGGAGTAGAAGGAATATTTGCAAGGAAAAAAACTGTGTAATGAATGAGTGTTGAGACCCATTTTTTGAAATATAAGGGTTCCTCTGACCCCTATTAAAAGACAGATGACTGCTGACAACCCATCAAAGAACAATATCAGAGGCTTCTAACTGTAAACAAATTAGCCTAAATCCTTCAATAGGAAGCGTGATCAAAATATGTAGAGCCTTGCAGATTTTGGGTGACAATATATACAGTGAGAAGCCGACCATCAGAATGATTTAATAAATGTAGAACTCTGAGGTAATTTTTAAAAATGAGAAAATTGTCACCTCTGTTTGGATTAGAGAAGTGCAGAGGTTTGTCATTTTGTGTCATCTATAAGCAACGATATCAGTTTTCAAACAGAAATTATACCTTCGTGTCAAATGCTGAGCAATACTAGAATATTGTCAATGACTTTCCAACAACAATGATCCCCTTTAACAAAGTCCTGTGTAAGTAAACTTTTTCTACTTTTTAAAAAATCACCTGGCACAAAGACAGTCTCTCCGGGCTTCTGAAGGATTTCTAAGGGTTTAAACTCCTGAGGCCAGGTTGGATGTTGTGTGCGAGGGTAGACAATGACAAACCATGTGATGGCCTCATCTTGTTGATTTCCACCTTCTTCCCTGGTAATCTTGATAAGTTCACGAGGTGTATTTGTAGGAAACAAACACCAACGCTTGTGACCTTGAACTAGAGCATTCCACGCACTTGTTCCTAAAGGATCAATATGGACTCCAGTCCCAGATCTTGGTGGGCCCATGACAAACCATCTAAAAAGATAAAACATTGTAGAAGAATAAATGTGAAAATAATTCCCAATTAAATACTAAACTTTCATCAGTGCTGATCTACTATATACAACACACTTGTTAGTAATATGCTTCCTATTCAGACACAATGCCCTTGTTTTCCTCTTCAAATAAAAAGCTAAGCAGTGATTCAGAAAATAATTTAAATCCCTTTACTCTCTGCACCCAATCAAACATATGCATCCCCACTGTGAAAATTGCTGAAAATTTAAAAATCCTATAAGAATGTGGAGAGAAAATTAACTCATCTTAAGCAGGACATCTTAAGTATTTGAACCTTTACTGTTCACATCCCATCCTGCACTAAATCCCACTTGCTCATCAACCCTGTCAACATTCACATGCTCCTTGTCCTAATACGTGAAGCCCAAATTGCTTGTCCTGTTCATAAATCCCAGAATGGCCTTGTACTCCACTACCTCACCACTCTGTGTCCTACAGTTTTTTAACTCATTCCTTCCACATTTGCCTGTCATTCTGCTTTCAGTACCAAAGCCTTCAAATTTCACTACCTTTCTCTCTGGAGCTCACTCTTTAAATCCATTTGGTCCTACTTTTCTCTTTCTCAAAAAGATAAGTTTTGAGGAGGCTTTCAAACAATTGGTTCATTCAGATCTCTCTAAACTCACGTTCTCTCTTATGTGAAATGCTCTGGGATTCTTTCCTGAAGGTTCTATGTAAATCCAAGTTGTTTTCTGTTCTTATGAAAATAATTCTGAACAATTCCATAAAGTACTTAGAGTTCAATCACGTGAATTATCCGGGACTGGGAGGCAGTACGTTACATTCTTTTGCAACCTCGGTGCAAAAAAAGACTTAACTACTGTAAGGATCCTTTGTGAAATGGGTTAGACTACTCTCGGTCAAATTTCAAAACAAGTGCCAACGAACAACAGAATAGCTGGTGAGGGAAATGAAATTGTCGCAAAGATGCAGAAAAAGATGATCTTCTTGGGCTGAGGTTTTAGGCATATTTTTGGGACAGAGTAGAGGAAAGGTTCTCTGCATTTAACCACATGATAACCTAGCCTTGAAACTCTTGATATTGGCATGGCATGTTTGAAATTGAAGAATCCCTTTCTCTAGCATCTCTCAGCTTGCTGAACACAAAATTTACAAAAAAACAACCCCAGCAAGAAAACATTTCTTAAGACAAACCTGTTTATAAGATCACAATGAATGATCCAATATGTTTTATACTGTTGTATCAGGGCAGCTAAGCTGATTCAAGTGGGATGAACAGAAATATAATGGGACGCTTGAAAAAAGAGATTTGGAAGATGATCTACAAATTCTTGACCCCTTTACTAAAATCAGCTTGATTCTTTGTACGTTTTCTAAATGCGTCAATTTTATTGATTACTTTGATCAAGATACTAGAATGGCATTCTTTTGAATAGTTCCATCATCATGACCGTTTTTTAAAACATTTCTGGCACAATCCAGCACATGTTGCATAACTCGCTAAGGATAGTGCTAAAAAGAAAGAGACAGTTTTCTGATTTGTCTGATAAAAGGGAAGATTTATTAACTACTCAGCTGGGTGGATGACGTGCTACACAAGCATCTACTGTCCTACATTTAACACAGCTCATTATTTTACTTTTGGTTGAATGCAATGTCGATCTCCAGGGCTCCAAACGAACTCTCCAACTAAGGCTCGCTCTGTCATACTAGAAATTCACCATGAAAGCTGTGGGATACAAGAGGAATCACTCTGTACACACTGATCTACATTACAGCTTTCCAACAATTAATCATTTTAAGTGCTGTTACCTGTATGGAGGTCTCCGCTTTTCCCCTGCAAACTGGAATAAATCATCCTTAAAATATTTTGGCACTTCATAATCCTCTAACAGTTTCTTCCTTTTAGGATGTTCCCCGTAGCTGCTATCAAAAATGTAAAGAGGGCTATCATCTTTCGTCGTTTCCATGTAGTCGGCATAATACTTCATTTTCATTTTAACAGAGTAGCCATCATTGTCTTCCCCACATTTAAATTTCTGATTTCTATACTTGCGCTTTAATCGCTCCAGCGTCCACTTTTCATGTGCTGCCCACCCATGTTCAGCATTTAACACCACCACAGGCTTATATGGTTTTTCATATTTCTCAATGAATTCTTCAACCGATGTATGGAGGGCATCTATCCTTTCTACATTGTCCTGCAACAAAAGGAAAAATATATTCAACATAAATCAGGTTGACTTTGGCAACTTGGAAATCCAGATTGAGCCACTGCAGTGAGGTAGCTCAGGCAACATAAAAATATCTCCCATTTGTTTAAAAGTACAATACTGATTTCTAGTTGGAAATTATGGATTTCTTACACTTTTGATATATATCTCTCAATGAAAACAACAGGGACCTTGGAGTTATCATTTATCCTCCAAGCATTTAAAAAAATGTTGTTATATTGTTTCCTGCAATTTCCATGCAATTTTTATATGCATATTTTAATGCATATATTTTCCTCCCATCTCCTGCAATTCATTACTGCACCAAGCTAATAATATTGGATTGCAGTGCTTGTGATCAATTTATTACCGCTCATAGGTTAAGATACAATTTAGCTATTGTTCATAAATTATCTTGCATGAGCTTAATTTTTTAAGATACATAATTTTTCCACTTGATATCTCCTAAGACAGGGATTGAATTGCCAAAGCCTCTTCCAATCTTGTTCTGCATGGAGAGTGGGCGCAATTACACCAAAACACCCAACTGCAGCATCCTCTTTTGAACCAACTGTTTTGTTGATTTTAACTTTGCACAAAAACCCTTTTAGCTGGCCTTTAATGACATTACAAATCACCAGCTTGTTAATTCAGTTTTCAAATCATGCAAAAGCTAGAGGATCTAATTAAAAGTATAAAGACACTGCAACATTGTTTTCAATAATCACCAGTATAGATTGTTACCAATTTATTAAAACTACTCACTAGAATTTATTAATGTGCAAATCTGTATTAAAATAGATCAATAGATTAAAGAATCTTTTTCAACTTACAGATAGTCATAGAACCTAAGTTAAATGCTTTCGTTTGTACTAACTGCGCTAATAGTTTGTGACACTGTGCATAATTGGTAATGTAAAATTAAGATTGAAATTCATGTCTCTTTTAATGGCATGGCAGGTAAGTACACTACCAGATATGGTGAGTCATATAGATAAGGAAGATCCCAGGTTCGTTAGCTTGTCTACTGGGTTACTACCAAATGAAAGCAGTGAATAAAAATTATTATATTTTGAGTTTACCGCATTTGTTTTTGCACATTATAACAGGCGAGCTTTTAAAGTTTCCAGTTAATTTATGGAAAATGCTTAATCAATTGGATAAAGTAGGGAAGTGATTATGCTACTAAGCTAGTAAACCAGAGGCCTAGACAAATAATTCAAAGAATGAGAGTTCAAATCACATTATAGAAGTTTGAGAATTTAAATTCAGATTACAAAAATTTGGAAATATACACTGTCCAATATTCCCTCTAATTTTCCTTTGCTGTGCGTAGCCAGTTTGTTGCACTGCACAGTCGCTTTACGACTGCCATGTGGCCATACATCATAAAGGGACCACGGCATGGCCATGCAGCTTAGCGGAAACAATGGTTCTTTCCCACCGGCAGGACAGACCCATAGAAATGGTGGCAGTGATATGCCACCAGTCAGGGGAGTGTCCGTGGGAGTCCTCAACATTTTAGATCAAACGGGGGAAGGAAACCTCCTGCAAATTACCAGCTACCATCCTCTTTCACTTGATGAATCGCTACTCCTCCCTATTTAAAAAAGGTTGGCAAGGGCACATCACATACTCTGGGTGATGAAATTGAATGTCCATCAAGAAGAGTGGCTCCATAGTATCAACACTGACTGGATCTTGAAGTACATAGCTGCCGGATTAGGATTGCAAAAAGTGGTTAGAGAACCTACATATGGGAATAACCTACATGGCCTCACCTTTACTAGTCTATCTGTTGCAGATTTGTCCATGTCAGCTTTGGAGGAGAGACCACTGCACAATTCCTTTGGAAGGCCAACTATCTTTACACTGAGAACACCCTCCATTGTGTCATGGACCTCAATAACTATAATTGCATACACCACAATCTGTAATCTCAAGGCCCAGCATATCCTCCACATCTCCATCAAGCCTGATGACCAACCCTGGTTCAATGAGAAGTGTAGAAGTTCACGCCAGGACAAAGCCCCAGTCAGTGCCGGATTAGCCATTTTTTGCTGGGGCAGGGGCTGGTTCATGATAATAAGCTTTACCTGGGAGATTGGTATACAGCATCAACACTGGCATTAAGCTGTTTGGCTGAATGGCCAATTGCTGTGCTGTAAAATTCTTGAGGAAAACTAATGCTTATCAAGGTGTACTCCAGAAAGCAGTGAAATCCCTCAAACGGAAAATAATGGAATGAAACATTGGTGAGGAAAAAGAAAGATACAGAAATTTAACTATTATAATTTTCTAATGCAAGTGATCTCTAAGCTAAAGAATGGTGATAGAGTTGCTAAAGACTAAGAAAATATAAATTTTGAAATCGACAGCAGTTGGACACACGCAGCTGGGCCATATCATGGAGATCACTGCAACAGAGGAAACTAAAGTTGTATCACCCCACCCAAATACAAACATACCAGATTCCCAAAGGAATTCATTGTTCCGAGAAGGCTTATCAAATTGTGTCACTGAACCAAGGAAAGAGGGAGGGCACAGATGGGGCAAGATGTAAAATGTTAGTTGTCCAAATGAGGCTTCCACATTTAGAACCCATTTCTATCCATCATCCAACTTCACAACAATTTGCATTTATATAGCAACTTTAATGTACAGTGTTTCAACTGAGTCAAAATTTGCAGAGTCATAGAAGAAGATATTAGGAATGGTGACCAAAACCTTGGACCAAGAGACAGGTTTAAGGAGGGTCTTAAATAATGAGAGAGATGTGTACGGAGGGGAAATTCAGAGATTAGGGCCGAGGCAGGGAAGTGCACAGTTGAGAATGATGTTACAAAAGTAGTAGGGGATGAATAACAGACCAGAGTTGGAGAAACATGCAGTTCTCAGATGGTTGGAGATCAGAGATAGGGTGACCATGGAAGGATATGAACGAAAGAATGAGAACTTTAAATTGGTGGTGTTGCTGGACAGAGAACCATGCAGGTCAGCAAATGTGATGGGTGAATAGGATTTGATGTTGCTTGAGGTACTGGCAGCAGAATTTTTGATGAACTCAAGTTTATGAAAGGTGGAGGATGTGAATAATCGTCAGGATGAAGTATTAAGCAGCTGACAGGCTACGGTAGGGCGGAAACAGGCAATGGAATGAGCATGTAACTAGCTAGTCTTTATGAAGAATATATAGGTTTGGAGCTCAGCTTAGGGTTAAAATGGACATTGAGGTGACAAACAGTCTGGTTCAACACAAGACAATGGCCTGGGAAGGCACTGGAATCAATGGCAAAGAAATGGAGTTTATGGTTTGAAATTGCGGCTCATTTAGGACTGGATGTCAAACAAGAAGGCTGGCAACAGAGGCAGTGGCAGGGTCGAGAGAAATGGTGGTGAGATAGAGCTGGGTGTCATCAGCATACTAGTGAAACTGGACATCAAGTCTTTGAATGTTTTTCCCAAGCGGAAGGATGTAGATGATGGATAAAAATAGGCCAAAGATAGATCCCTGTGGGGCTCCAGAGCCAACAGTGCATAAGCAGGAAGAGGAGACAATTCTGAAGATTCCCTGGCTACAGCTGGATAGGAAAGAGTAGAACCATACAAGGGACACCCCACTTAGCTGGAAGAGAGGTATAGTAGTTTGGGGGGTTAGTAAAGGAAATTAGTGGAAATAGGGTCCTGAGCACAAAAGAGTCCATTGACAATTGAAGTTCACACAGCATTTGAAGGGCAACGGATGAGAAACTACAAAGAGATATTGATTCAGGCATAATTACCGCCTCCTGGTAGTAGTGGTGTTATAGCACTTTCAATCAGATCATACGAACATACGAATTAGGAGCAAGAGTAGGCCACTCGGCCCCATAAGCCTACTCCACCATTCAATAAGATCATGGCTGATCTGCTTGTAACCACAACTCCACAATCCTACCTGCCTCCGATTACCTTTCAGCCCCTTGCTTATCAAGAATCTATCTACCTCTGCCTTAAAAATATTCAAAAACCCTGCTTCCATTGTCTTTCGAGGAAAAGAGCTCCAAAGACTCATGACCCTCTGAGAGAAACATTTTCTTATCTGTCTTAAATGGGCAACCCTTTATTTTTAAACAGTGATCCCTAGTTTGGGATTCCCCCATAAGAGGAAACATTCTTTCCACATCTATTCTGTGAAGGTCATAATATGATTGAATTTTACAGCCATTTTGAGGGAAAAACGAGTGCATCCAAGACTGGTATTTTAAACTTAAATAAGGGCAATTATGAGGGCATGAAAGTAGAGCTAGCTAACATGAACTGGCAGATGAGATTGAGGAATATGTCAAGGGATATGTTCAGTGGCAGACATTTAAAGAGATATTTCAGAATACACAGAATATATACATTCCAATGAGAAAGCGAAATTCCAGGGGGAGGCCCACCATCCTTGGTTAACTAAAAAAGTTAAAGAAGGTATCAAACTTAAAGAAAAAGCATATAATTACACAAAGATGGGTGGCAGGTCAGAAGATTGTAAAGAATATAAAGGACAGCAAAGAATGACAAAAAGATTAATAAGGAGAGAAAAATTAAAGCATGAGAGAAAGCTAACTAGTAACATAAAGGCGGATAGTAAGAGTTTCTATAGATATTTAAATAAGAAAAGAGTTAGCAAAGTGAGCGTTGGTCCCACAGAGTGCATCTGGGAAATTGATAATGGAAAGCAGGGAGACGGCGGACGAATGAAATAGGTATTTTGCTTCGGTCTTCACTATAGAGGACACAAGTAACATCCCAAAATTAGCCGTAAATTAGGAAACAGAAGGGAGGGAGAAACTCAGGAAAATTACAATCACAAGGGATGGGGTATTGAGCAAATTTTTGGGGCTGCAATGGACTTCACCCTAAGGTCTTAAAATAAGTGCAAGTGAGATAGTTGATGCACTGGTTTTAATTTTCCACAATTTCCTAGATTCAGGGAAGGTTCCATTAGATTGTCATAGGGAAGAATGTTAGAAGCTTTTGTTAAAGATGTTATAGCAGGGCACCTAGAAAAATTCAAGGCAATCAGGCAGAGTCAACATGGTTTTGTAAAAGGGAAATCATGTTTAAGCAATTTATTGGAGTTCTTTGAAGGAATCACATGTGCTGTGGATAAAAGGGGAACCAGTGGATGTACTGTATTTAGATTTCTAGAAGGCATTTGATAAAGTGCCACATCAAAGATTATCACAGAAAATGAAAGGGATAACATATTGGCATGGATAGAAGATTGGCTAGATCACAGGAAGCAAAGAGTTAGCATAAATGTTTTTTTTCCTGGTTGGCAGGATGTGATGAGTGGTGTCCCACAGGGATCAGTGCTGAGGCCTCAACTTTTTACAATTTATATAAATGACTTGGATGAAGGGACGGAAGGAATGGTTGCTAAACTTGCTGATGACACAAAGATAGGTAGGAAAGGAAATTGAGAAGAAAACATATGGAGGCTACAAAGTGTCATCGATAGATAAAGTGATTGGCAAAGATCTGGCAAATAGAGTATAAGGTGGGCAAATGTGAAATTGTTCGTTTTGGCAAGAAGAATAAAAAGGAAGCTTATTATCTAAATGGTGAGAGACTGCAGTGCTCTGTGGGGTCTGGGTGTCCCAGTACATGAATCACAAAAGGTTAGTATGTAGTTACAGCAGGTACTTAGGAAAGCTAACAGAATGTTATCATTTATTGACAGGGGAATTGATTACAAATGTAGGGAGGTTATGCTTCAGTTGTACAGGGCATTGGTGAGACCACATTTGGAGTATTGTGTACAGTCTCCTTATTTAAGAAAAAATGTAAATGCATTAGAGGCAGTTCATAGAAGGTTTACTAGTCTAATACCAGGAATGGTATGTCTTATGAGGAAAGGCTGGACAGGTCAGGCTTGTATCCACAGGAATTTAGAAGAGTAAGGGGTGACTTAATTGAAACCTTAGAATATAAGAACAGAAGAAATAGGAATAGACCATTTGGCCCCTCAAGCCTGCCCGACCATTCAATAAGATCATGGCTGATCTACCCCAGGCCTCAACTCCTCTTTCGTGTCAGCTCCTCAAAGCCCTCAACTCCCCAATATTTCAAAGATCTATGTACCTCCTCTTTAAATACTTTCAGTGATCTAACCTCCACAACTCTCTGGGGTAGAGAATTCCAGACATTCACTACCTTCAGAGAGGAAATTCCTTTGCATCTCAGTTTTAAATGAGTGTCGCCTTATTCTGTAACTATGTCCCCTAGCTCGAAATTTCCCTCCTAGTGGAAACACCTTCTCAACATCTACCTTGTTAAGCCTCCTCAGAACCTTATACGTTTCAATAAGATCACCCCTCATTCTTCTAAACTCTAATGAATAAAGACCTAACCTGTTTAGCTGTTCTTGATAAGTCAACCCCTTCATCCCAGGAATCAGCCTAATGAATCTCTTTTGAACTGCCTCCAATGCTAGTATGTCCTTTATTAAATAAGGGGACCAAAACTGTTAACAGTACTCCAGGTGTGGCCTCACCAAAAGTTGTAACAAGACTTCCCTATTTTTAAACTCCAACCTCCTAGCAATACAGGCCAAAATTCCATTTGCCTTCTTAATTACTTGCTGCACCTGCATACTAACTTTTTGTGTTTCATGCACAAGAACACCCAGATCCCTCTGTGCTGCAGTTTTTTGGAGTCTCTCTCCATTTAAATAATAGTCTGCCTTTTGATTCTTCCTACCAAAGTGCATGACTCACACTTTCCTACATTAAACTGCATCTAAGTTTTTGCCCACTCAATCAACCTATCTATATCCCCTTGCAAATTCCTCATGTCCTCATCACAACATGCCCACCCACCTATTTTTATATCATCAGCAAATTTGGATACATTACACTGCCTCCTTGTCCAAGTCATTAATATAGATAGTAATTAATTGAGGCCCTAGAACTGATCCTTGTGGCATTCCATTAGTTACATTTTTCCAACCTGAAAAAGACCCATTAATCTCGACTCTCTGTCTTCTGTATGTTAACCAATCCTCAATCCATGCTGATACATTACCCCCATGCCGTAAGCTCCTATTTTGTGCAATAACTTTTTATGTGGCACATTATTGAATCCCTTCTAGAAATCCAAATACACTACATCTACCAGTTCCACTTTATCAACTCTGCTTGTTATATCCTCGAAGAACTCTTGCAAATTTGTCAAACATGATTTCCCTTTTACAAAACCATATTGACTCTGTTTGATTGCGTCAAGCTTTTCTAAATGTCCTGCTATTTCTTCCTTAATAATGGACTCTAGCATTTTCCCAATGACAGATGTTAGGCTGACTGGCCTTTAGTTTCTGCTTTTTGTCTCCCTCCCTTCTTGAACAAGGACGTCACATTAGCGGTTTTCCAATCCACCTCGACTCTCCTAGAATCCAATGAGTTCTGAAATATTTCGACCATGGCCTCTACTATCTCTGCAGCCACTTCCTTTAAAACCCTTGGATGCAGGCCATCAGGTCCTGACGACTCGTTTGCCTTTAGTCCCATTAGTTTGTCAATTACTTTGTCCCTCGTGATACAGACTGTTACAAGATCTTTCCTCCCATTAACTCCTTGCTTATCTGATATCTTTGGGATGTTTACTGTGTCCTCCACCATGAAGACCGATGCAAAATATTGGTTTAAATTATCTGCCATCCTGAGGGCTCTTGACAGAGTGGATGTGGAGAGGATGTTTTCTCCTGTGGGAGAATCTAGAACTAGGGGCCACTGTTTAAAAATAAGGGGTCGCACATTTAAGACAGAGATGAGGAGAAATCTTCTCTCAGAGGGCTGAGTATCTTTGGAACACTCTCCCTCAAAAGGCGGTGGAAGCAGAATCTTTGAATAGTTTTGAGGCAGAGCTAGATAGATTCTTGATTAACAAGGGGGTGAAAGGTTATTGGGGTAGGCAGGAATGTGGGGTTGAGGTTACATTCGGATCAGCCATGATCTTATTGAACAGCGGAGCAGGCTCCAGGGGCCTACTCCTACTCCTAATTCATATGACCCTCAGGATCTTGTATGTTTCAATTGAGTTGCCTCTTACTCTTCTGAACTGCAGTGGATTTCAGCCTAGACTGTCCAACCTTTCCTCATAAGACAACCTGCCCATTCCTGATATTAGTCTAGCAAACCTTCTCTGAACTACTTCTGACTCATTTACATCCTTCCTTAAATAAGAGACCAATACTATACACAGTACTCCAGAAGTGGTCTCACCTATGCCTTGTACAACTGAAGCATAACCTCCCTTCTTTTGTATTCAACCCTCTCACAATAAATGACAACATTCTATCAGCTTTCCTAATTTCTTGATGTACCTGCATACTAAATTTTTGCAATTCATGAACTAGGACACCCAGATTCCTCTGAATCTTAGAGATCTATAGCCTTTGTAGAATTATTTGAAAGTTCTGTAAAAAGTGAGTTGGGGGGAGATTTTTCCAGGTATGCATGCAGAAGAAAGTGGGACTGGAAGGGGGACATGAGTGGTGCAGGGAGAGTTCAAAGATGACCCTACTTGTGATCAAGCCAATGGGAAAAGTAGACATGTGACATGGCAAGTATGAGGGGGGCCACGGGTAGGACAGTGAGATCCGCTATGTTCAGAACAATTCTGAAGTCAATCTCGGAAAATCTGATGAATCCCTCTAACAAATCTGAAGATTCAAATTTGAGTTGAGATATTTAAGGAGTGCAGGATGGCACTGAGGTCAGAGAAGAGAGGGCAAGGTGAGTTTAGTTGGATGTTCAAATCACAAAGACTGAGAAGTTGTTCAATGCAAGGATCAAGGAAGAGGGACTGTGAGTGTGAAACTCACAAGGACGCTTTGGTGGGCAGCAGCTAATGAAGATTTAAAAACACCGGCAAGAAAGACAGAATAAAGTAAAGTGCTCAAAAGGAAGAGAAGGCGCCAAGGGAATAATGGGACAGAGCAAAGAGGAATTTGATCAGAATGATGACAATTTCAGCAGGGGTGGTGGTGGAAGGCATAGCGACCTGGGAAGGCTTCAGTAAGGGACAAGGCATTGACATCAAGTTCCTTTCAAGGCCATTATTCATAAAATGGTAACAGCTGGCTAGGGCCTTGTTCGCAAGTGAACAGAGGTGTGGAGAGTGGTTATAAATCAGCAAAGCTGAAGCAATCAACATTGGGAAGCACAAACAAGGCAAGATGGGGGCTGTAATAGCAGAAGGCAGAAGTAACAGTCTCGAGCCTTAAGAATGGAATTTGAACTGAACACTGTTGAGCTTTATTCTAATACTCACTGCCAAATTAGTTCTCCAGTTTAAAGATTTTGTGTACATTTGGACAAACTGACAGTTTAGAAAGCATGACTGTGATACTGAATTAATTCCATCCATCCCAAGGTTCTTGTGAGTCATGATTATTTTTAAGTATGGCTGAAAAGTCACATGGTGTAAAACGACACTAGCCAATAAGTCAGCTCTTTTATTGGATAGATTAAAATAAGCATCAAAATAGACACTGAATAAGCAGGTTATTACTGCTGCCATATTACACACAAGGCAGTTCAGTGTGTTGACTTTTGACTTGCAGTAACACAAACAAACAATGCTCCCTTACAGCAAATATCTACATCTATGTAACAAATTATAAGGTAGTATCAGACTCAGTGCTACAAGAGAAATCACTGATTTTGAAAAGGGGGGGTTAACCCACGTAGTCTGCAGCCATTAATGTAAAAATCATAAACTCACTCACAAAAGTAATCATGATGTAATTGAACACTGAAGTTTGTCACTAGGGATTGGATGCTACTGTATCCCTGGTGAGGCCACAACCCTGATTCCTTTGATTCTCTACTGAAACTGCCTTCCATTTAAGGTTATTTTTCTAGACTCATTTTCTCTACAAGACCTGGGCCCAACCAACTCCAATTTTCCTTTGTTTCCCCAGAAAGAACCCAAACTTTATTTCTTCCCTAAGAACAACAGAAAGTGCTGGAAATACTCAGCAGGTCTGGCAGCGTGTGTGGAGAAATGAGTCCACGTTTTGAGTCCAATATGACTCTTAAGACCCGCTGGGTATTTCCAGCACTCGATTTCAGATTTCCAACATCCGTAGCATTTTGCTCTTATTTTATGTTTCTTCCCAGGTGATACAGCCTAAGTCCCACATCTCAAAAACTCTTTCTCCACAAGGGCTGTCTCCAATAATAACCACTGCGGCTCCCTGGTGACCACAACGGGAATTCTGCGTTGGACCGACTGCCCAGTAACCGCAGCCCATCTCATCCTCCAGAACTGCCCTGTCCAAAGTGACCCCCCCCCAATCCTCCTCCTCCCCCCCCCCCCCCCCCCCCACCTCCTCCCCCCCTCAGGCCTGCTTCCAGCCCCAGATTTACACCCTCAGTGCCCGCCAGATCAAATCTCTTACAGGACTGCCTTCTCCCCACTCCCTCACCAAGTGATCCCAACCCGGCCGTTCCCTACAAAGCAACACCTCTTCCCAATGCCAGGAGGGGGAGGGATTGGAGAATCAAAGCTACCAGCAGGCCACCTTGTGTCGGTCCCCACTCCACTGGAGTGACCCATCCCGCTCTCTGACGAGGGCAGCCACCTCCTCGGGGCTGAGGGACAGCTCGATGGCGCCGTGCCGAGAGTGTGTACGTGCGGGACGTGCTGGGTGAGAGTGTGTGTGTGCGGGACCCCGGGGCTGTGAGGCGGCCCCGGTCCCTGCCGCTCCTTACCTTGACAGTGCTCAAGGATAAAGAGAAACTTTCATGGTAGTTGTGTTTAGTCCAGTCGTAAGAATCCCTTAACTCGGGGCGAGCACTGCGCTTTGCTTCTTTTATTCGTTTCTTAGCTTTGTGATTCATTTCCTAAACTCGGAACCACTGCCTCCTACGCTACTAAAAAGCCGGCTCCGCCAGCCGCTGCCCCCACCCCGGGGTCTAGGTAGAGGCTGTCGAGGAGTCGGGAGGGGGGGGGGGGGGGGGGGTTGGGGGGAGGAGGGAAAGCTTTCCAGAATCTTCACCCTCTCCCCGCACCGACCTGTCAATCAAACCGCAGAGGGGGAAGTCCGGCCCGCCCGCCCGTCACCGAGTGGCCGGCCTGCGGCGGAAGCTGCGCCCGATTGGTGAATCTGAACGCTCTGAAGAAGAGTCATGCGGACTCGGGGAGCTTTGGGCTCTTGTCTTTCCCCTCCACCGACCTGCTTGAGTTTTTGCAGCAGCTTTTGTTTTCGTTTTCAGATTCCCGGTATCCGCAGTATTTAGCTTTTTTTTTAAAATCTTTATGTGGTGAATCTGGGTCCGAGTCACTTTTTACGGCGCCGCGGCCACGCCCCCTCCCCTTGTCAGCCGACGTCTGTGAGGTCAGAGTTCATGCCGCCGACGTCATGAGCGGCCTGCTGCCGGCGAAGCGCTTCGTGTTTGTGGATGAGCGGCCCAGCGATGGTGCTGAGCGGCTGGAGGTCTCCGTCCCCGAGGTGGCTGACTGGCTTCTTGTAGAAGGAGATTAGAGCGCTGTGTCGGTAGCTTAGATAAGAGAAAGACGAGTTCGAATCGTGGTTTTATCGGTTAATTGAGTGCCTTTTCCCCTCATTGGAGGCCTTGAGCCAGCCTTTGGGAGAATAAGCCAATGGAAGGGCTGCTTGCTGCTGTCAGCGCCAATTCAAGCTGCCTCTCGGCATGTGCTGTTCACCACCTGTGTTTCCCCCAAACCCCTCCAGTGGGACTGGGCGTCGCACTGGGCTTGTTTTGGAGCTGGGAAATGTTGGCAGTGACCTTTCTGGTTGAGCAGGGAGAGTGTTGAGAGCTACAGTGTGTGTAGACACAGTCGAGGGACCGAGGGTGAATTCTCTCCCCTTCTCTGTGAAGCTGCTATAAGTCCCACACTTCAGTGTTTTCCTGGGGAAGTTGCCGCATCGTTGAGACTTTCTCAGATGAGATGTTAAGCCAAGGCACCACGGTGTCCCCTCCTGTTTTAATGGATGTAAAACGATCCATTTTTGAAGACAGGCGTGGTCTCCTAGTTTTAAGTTCCCCCAAAACGGGCCAATTGGACATATATCTCATGCCGTTTGTGGAACTTGGTGCAATTTGACGTCTGCACTTGTCAACAGAAAGAATTGACATTCTACTCGTGTTAGAAAAACAATTCGTTGGTTATAAAATGCTTTAGAATGTCCTGTGAAAGATACTATACAAAAGTAGATTTTCCTCCCTGAACTGTCACTGCCATCGGTGTTTTGTTACATTGAATGTTTTACATAAGAAATAGGGGCAGGAGTAGACCTTTGAGCCTGCTCTACCATTCAATGAGATCGCGATTTTTCTACTTCAAAACCATTTTCTCACACTATCCCCACATCCTTTGTTTTTAATTTGGAGAAATCTATCAAAACCAGTTTTGAACATACTCAATAATTGAACCTCCACAACCCTTTGAGACAGTATTCCAAAGATTCACCATCCTCTGAGTGAAGAAATTTCTCCTCTTCTCAGTCCTAAATGGCCTGCCCTTATTCTGAGACTGTGGCCCCCTGGCTGTAAAGCCCTTAGCCAGGGGAAACATCCTTCCTTCATCTACCCTATCGAGCCCTGTAAGACTTTTGTATGTTTGAATGAAATCGCCTCCCATTCTTCTAAACTCTCAACAATAAAAGCCCAGCATATTTAATTTTTCCTCATAGGAATGTCCATCCATCTAAGGAATTAGTCTGGTGAATCTTTGTTGTATTACTACTATTGCAAGTATATCTTTCCTTTGGTAAGGAGAACAAAACTCCACTCATTACTCAAGTGTTGTCTCACCAAGTCTGTATAAGATTGCAGTAAGATATATTTACTCCAATACTCAAATTCTCTTCTAATAAAGGCCAAAATACCATTTCCCACCTTAATTGTTTGCTGCACTTGCATGTTTGATATTTTTAGATGTGACAAGATATTAATCTTGGCTGAGTGCTAGCACTATTACCTCTAAATCTAAGGAATGGGCAATAAAAATTCTGGCCTAGCCGGCGGCACCCACGTGCCACAAAAGTAATTTTTAAAAATCGGAAGGCATAAGTTCAAGCCCGATTCTAGATTTGAACACTGAATCTAGGCTGCATTTCAAACTGAGCAAAAGCTACATTGTCAGAGATCTAATTTTTGGTATGCAATAATAAGTCAAAGCCCTATTTGCCCTCTCAGGAGGAGGTGAAAGATTGTATAGCACTATTTGAAGAAGAGCAAGGGATTTCTGGCCAAAATTTATCTCTCAACCAACTCAGTAAAATAGATTTTCAGCCATTTATTTCATTGCTGTTTGTGGCACCTTGCTGCCTGAATTTTGACTAGCATGGTATCTAAGCTAGATACCTAGAACTAGATAGATTGTTAATGAGCAGGAGGTGAAAAGTTATCGGGGATGGCGGGAATGTGGTGTTGAGGTTACAATCGAATCAGCTATGATCTTATTGAATGGCAGAACAGGTTCAAAGTACCAAGTGGTCTACTCGTGCTCCTAATTCGTATGTTCAAATATACTTCTCCGGCTGTGAAGTACTTTGGAACATCTTGAAGTTATGAAAGGTGATATATAAATACAAGTTGTTTCCTCCTTGTAAATTAAAAGTTTCAAATTCGTTCAAAGTATATTCCTATGACCAATAATGCAATTCAGTTCAATATTGCAACTTAATTGCTGTTGAGTTCTTGCTTTGCTTCTGGACTTATTCACTACTGCTATTTCTGGCTTCCACCATTTCCTTAATAATTCTTGGGTTCTGGAAAGGTTGGCATTTATTGCCACTGAGAAAGTGGTCGGTGAGCTACCCCCTTAAGTGCTGTAGTCTATATGGTGTAAGTGTTCCCATAATACCATTAGGTAAGAAGTTTCAGGGTTTTGACTCAGTGTAATGAAGGAACCATTATATATTTCCAAATCAGGATGTCGTGTAAGTCGGATGGGACTTGGTGATGAACATGTTGCATTGCATTTCCCTGAGACAGCAGTGCTGAAAGTGAGAATTCTTAATCCCAGCAGTTTTTGCAGCAGATCCCCAGAGCAGCACTGACTAGTTACTGTGTACAAATTCGGGGGATAGGGAGGCTTATACTGTAGGGAAGGAGGAGAGGTAAATGTCTGTTAGCGGAGAAGGTTGAAGGAGAAGAATGTTACTGTGTGAATTGATAAAGTTGGCTGTTAATGAAATTTAGCAATGGAGATTGCTAATACAATATTCACAATAATATTCCAATTTTGTGAAATTATGAAAAGTCAGTTTTTGCTATAATCTGCAATTTCCAATGACCCTAACAAAAGGAGCAGCTGCTGATGATATGCACCCCAATGAAGTATTTTTGCTTGTGCTGAGGAAGCTTCAGCACTGTACCTGAACATATTTTACTGGTTTTGTATCATAGGATGCAGTTACCACTGATCCATCAAAGGACCCCATTACATAGCTTTCCCATTTTAGAATCATCGTACGACATATTGTTCCTCTGAGTGAATGCTGTTTTTTTTTTGTTGATTTATGTGAGTGCAACATCAAAACTGGCAATTGGATAAATAAAATAATTTTATTTTGACAACAGAATTTCCTGAAAGATGCAATGTTATAACGTTACTGAATAACATATTCCTGCAACAGATCAAATCATGAGGCTATTCCCACGTCATTTCTATCAGCAATACATACGAAGGAAACCAAATGTCTGGCCATGTAATCTGATTTTCGTTTCCTTAAGTAGATTCCAGTCAGCTTCACAAATGAAAATAAAATTGTACTGTATTGCTTATTGAATCATTTAGCATTCCTGTATTATTTAAAATGTGTTAGTTCCTAATTTAGGTTACATATTGTTCCAAAAAGGTAATACAATCCCACCTAGATATCATCTACATTTTGTGATTTTGTATAATTAATTCCATGAATTTTTTTTTAAAGTTAAGCAATCTGTGTAATAAACAAGAACTGGGGAATGAATCATGGAATACTACCCCACAGAAGGTCATTCAACCCATCGGATCTGCACCAACTCTTTTGAAGAGCAATTCAGTTAGTCCCACTCCCTTGCTCTTTCCCCATGTTCCTGCAATTTTTCTTCCTTCAAGATTTTACCCAATTTCCTTTTGAAAGTCACCATTGAATCCTGGAATAATTATGAATTGCTGCTATTCATTGATGGACTTACTATAAAACTTGTTGCTACATGTGCAATATAGATCAATGAAGAAAAACAAGTGAAGGATACAGTAACGTGACTTTCTGAACCAACCTGCTTGAACTTAATATTCTGTCCTCTCCCCTCCTCATTAAAGAGTGCTGTGGGATCTTCTATACCCCGAGAGGGTAGATGGGGATTTGGTTTTAACATCTCACCTGAAAGACTGCGTCAGAGATAATGCAGCACCTCCTCAGTACTGTCAATATTGTCAAGTTTCTAGAGTTGGGTTTGAATCCAATAATTTTCTGACTCAGGTGAAAATGTTAATATTAAATCACGGCTGATCAAGATAGTTCATTTGTTTTGAAGCGTAAGCACTGTTTGTGTAAGTAAAGACAATTTTCATACAAGATCCCATAAACAGAAGAGAAGAATGATCCTTTGTCTTCTTCCCTATCTCCAACCTCTCTTTTCAAAGCTCTTGAACATGATGGCACCTCCCATAACGTCATGTTTGAATCTCTCCAATCTAGTTTCTGACATTGCCACAGCTCTAATGGCTGCCCAGGAAATGTTAAACAGAATAAAACCTACTCTATATCACTTGGGTAATTATACAGCTGACATTCCCCAATCACTCTCACTGAAGCCCCTGAGTAGACCCCATCACCTGATTCTCTACTGAAATGTCTCTAACTAAAGCCACAAATTACATCCACAGCAACTGATGCACAATTTCTCTTGACCTATCCTATCTTCAGTCTTTGACACGGTTGACCACACTTTCTCCTTTAATGTCTCTCCTTCATTGCCCAGTGAAGTGGAACTACTCTCACCTGGTTCCTAGCTTACCAGTCTAGTTGGAGCTTACCTATCCAGAGAATCTCCTGTAATGGCTTTATTTCCTGTCCCTACAGTTATTTCTGGAGATCACTGACTCCATTGCCTAGCCATTGATTCCATCAGTATTTCTGTAACTTCCCAAAATTCTCCAAAAACTCCCTTCTCCAAATCTGGCCTCATGCATCCCCAATTTTCTGGCCCCCATTGGCAGCTGTTGCTTCAACTGTCCAGGCCCTAAGCTCTAGAGCTCCCTCTACAAACATCTGTGCCTCTCCACCTCTCTAAGATGCTGTTTAAATACTAGGTCTTTGACCAAATGTTTGATCACCAGTCCTAGGCCTGAATCTTGCGTCTAGGGTCTGAACCCCTATTTCTGACCCAGATCAGACAAAAAAATACAGTCACCTTTGAGAATCAGTGCAGAAACCAAGCACCCTTTTTATGGCACTAGCTGTCATATTCGGTAAGTGTTTAAATGTCCCAAAGCTTCTTTGAAAAGCTAAGGAGAGAAGGTAAATTAGGGGGTAGGATGACAGGGGTGATAAGGTGCAGCTTGGTAGGATGGCAAAGGTGATAGGGTAGCAGGTGGGAAACTAGGTAGGGTGGTAGTTGGGTTGGGGGTAGGATGGCAGGTGGGTGACTGTGGAGTTGGGTCAGGAGGGGTCATGGGGGGTGGGTCTACCCAGGCCTGATCAGGGGCATCAGTGTGAGTGATTGGGGAGGGTCGGTTGTATAGTTACCCAGGTGATTGAGACTAGGTTTTATTCTGTCTAACATTTCTTGGGTAACTACCCAGATAAGTAAGTCGGAACTGTCTGAAGTTCCTGACTCTAACCCAGTTTTTCGGAGTGTCCCAGAGAGCAGGGAGTTCAAACTTCCTGGGCAATTCCCACGAAGTCCTAGCAATGAAACTTCCAAGGGGTCCTGTAGTGCATTTTCCGGGGTACATCTGGTCTCCAACCTGCAAATATTCAGCAAGTTAGGCAGTACCTGTGAAGAGAGAGAGTTGGCATTTCAAGTTGATAACCTGTCATCAAATGTTTTTCTTTATGGTTCATCAATTTTTGTCTGATTAAGTTCCTGTGAAGTGTCTTGGGATGTTTTACCATGTTGAAGGTGCTATTTAAATGCAGGTTGTTGTTGCTTCCTCAGGTACTGGATCCCCAATATGGTATGTACATTTGGCCATGTGCTGTGGTTCTAGCACAATACATATGGTTTTACAGAAATACAGTAAGAGGAAAGGCCATTTTAGAGGTAAAATAAATTAACTTGATTTTGATAATAAAAGTAGTATTTCAAAAACAGACAGAAAATAGGTGGAAACATCTGGGATAAATTAAGATACTTTTGTTAGAGAATTCCAGGTGCATTTTGCTTCATAAGAGGATAAGTGTGCTCGCTGCTGATCAAGACTGAAATCCCTTTTAAAATTGACAACTACAGAAGAAAAATTAAGTTTCTACTAAAAAGTTATCAAACCTGACAAATTCTAAGCCAGTCTCGCAAAAAGAATAAAAATAAGTATAACCTGTTGGCATTTTTTTTTTTAAAAAGTGTGCCAGTTGAATTTTTGAAACATCTTTATCCAACATTCAAGCAAGATTACATCAGAATTTTTAAAATTGAAAGTACAATTTTACCTTTTATTGAAGTATTGATATTGTGTAAAGATTAGTCCTATTACTCTTGCATTTTTTGTCAACTCTTGCGCACCGTTAGGTTAATTGACATTTGCGAAAGATTTGATTCAGTTGTAAATAAAAAGCTGCAATACTTTTAAATCACAGAAAATTGAATCTTATTGTTTTCAAATCATTACATATATATCAATAAGGAATGGTGCAGGAATTAATTTTGTGTTTTCAGATTGGAGCTGGTGCAAGCCTACCTGGGATAGTGGCAGCAAAATGTGGTGGGAGAGTGATTTTATCGGATGGTGCGGAGATTCAGAATTGCTTGGATAACTGCCGCCTGAGTTGCCAGATTAATAACCTTGAGGATGTGTCTGTCATCGGTTTAACCTGGGGGCAAATATCTCCTGATCTAGTGCTATTACCACAGATAGACATCATTCTGGGTTCTGATGTGTTTTATGAGCCTAAAGGTAAAGATTTAAATTTTGCAAAACCAGTCCTGTATTTCTGCTTGTCTTTATATTTTTTACTGACTGAATAATTTTAACTACTGATATATTTGTCCTGGAGGCAAAAGACACAAAGGATTTCACTGTCTATAACTTGGGTGTTCAGTAAGATGAAGGAGCATTATTAATTTCAATAGGAAGTTACGCTTCTCTTCATGGTTAACTGGAACATAGTCTTAGGAGCAGGAGTAGGCCATTTGACCCTTCGAGCCTGCTCCGACATTCAGTAAGATCATGGCTGATATATATGGTTGTGGTCTCAACTCCACTTTCCTGTCTGCCCCTTATAACTGCATTGACTTTAACAACATGCATCTGCACCATGACAGGTACTGATGACTGCTGGACCAATCACCGCTTTATCCAATGTACCATCTCTGTCAACCTGCAAGCATCCTGCTCAAATGCCTCCTCCCAGTGCCAAGGAACTCCTTCCAAAGTCAGTGTAATTTTTCGTGCTTTGAAAGACATGATGGACAAGATCCTCACTGCATGGCAAATTCAAGAAAAATGCAAGGAAAAGCACCAATTTTTTTGATCTCACAAAAGCCTTCGACTGTGTCAACCACGAAGGCTTAAGGAGTATCCTCAAATTTGCCTGCCCTCTGAAATTTGTCACTATCCTCTGTCTACACTGCCATGACGTACAAGCTATGATCATCACCAATGAAACCGCCACAAACCCTGTGTAGAGTCATAGAGATCTACAACACAGAAAAAGACCCTTTGGCCCATCGAGTCAGTGCCGGTCAAACAAGTACCTAACTATTCTAATCCCATTTTCCAGCACTAGGCCCATAGCCTATAGAAAACTGGGGTCAAACAAGGCTGTATCATTACACCAACTTTCTCCTCCATTTTTCTTACTGAAACACTGCATCTCACCTCCAGCAAATTATCCATAGCTGTGAAGATAATCTACAGGACAGGAAACTGTTTCGACCTACGTTGCCATCAATCAAAAACCAAAATCACTCCAACCTCAGTCATAGAACTTCAATATGCAGATGGTGCTTGTATTGGTGCTCACTCAGAAACTGAGCTCCAGGTCATTATTGACTCTTTTTTTCGAAGCATAATGCTTGGAAAACTAAGATCCTCTTCCAACCAGCTCCCACAGCAAAACACTTCTCCCCCATCCCATCGATTAAGTTCAATGGCAAGATCCTGGTAAAGGTGACCCATTTTCCATTTCTTGGGAGCCTCCTATCAACAAAGGCAGACAAAATTTGTCATTGCCTCCAATGTGTCAGCTCAGTTTTCGGCTAATTGAGGAAAAGAGTATTTGAGGACTAGTATCTCAAACCCGAGATTAAGGTCATGGTTTATCGGGCAGCAATGATCCCTAAGCTTCTTTATGCTTTGGAGACATGGACAACCTACAGCAGGCACCTCAAAGCACTGGAAAATTATCACCGGTTGTGTCTTCGCAAGATCATCCAAGAAAGGTGGACAGTAGCTCTCTCCAAAGCCAACTTACCCAGCATCAAGGCATTAATTACTCAAAACCAATTCTGCTGGGCAAGACATGTCATTCATATGCCTTACACCAGAATCCTGAAGCAACTGCTCTTCTCGGAACTTGATCATAGCAAGAGATTCCCTCAGAACAGCAGAAACATTTTAAGAATGTTCTCAAATCCTCCATGAAGAGGTCAATCATACCCGTCAACTCATGGGAGACCCCAGCTTGTGACCATTGCTCATTCGGGAAGGCACCAAACACAGTGAGAGATTTGGTTGGGAACGTGCACCTGGAGCAAAGTTGAAAAAACCATTAGAAAATTGAAAAACAGCAAAGTCCCTGGAACAGATGGAATTCCTGCTGAAATTCTGAAACACATACATTCCTGGCAGGTTCTTCACAACCTCATATCCCTCATTTGGGAAGAGGAGCACATGCTGGGAAGCTGTGATCATGACTATATTGAAGGGAGACAAGTCTGATGGCGGCGTGCACAACCTCAGCTACCCAAGCACCACCTGCCCCACACATGGTAGAGTCTGCAGATGGCACATTGGATTTATCAGCCATTTCAGAACCCATTGAACCAGAATGGAAGTCAGTCATCCTCATCTCGAATGAATCCCTACAAAGACAAAGAATAATGTGCATTTATGCTGTGCCTTTAACACGCAAAAACATTCCTTGTGTTTTACAGAGGGAAGGATGAAAAGAAACATGCCAAGTTACGTTAGCACAGTTAGGAGAGATGACTGAAGGTGTTTGAAGGAAAAGGTGGCAAGGAAACAGCCATTGCGGAATTTGAACATTGAAAAGGAGTTTGTTTTCTAACCTCTCTCAAAATGGACCATATTGGCAAACCATCATTCAATACAGTAATAGGAGACATTTAAAATGGTGTCCAACAGAGTCTTGCACAATATATTTTTCCAAAAAGCAATAAATAAACACTAATGAGTCACCATAAGTTAAAGATATGAGGGAAAAAATGATGGTATGGAAAGGGAGACAGGGAGAATATGAAGAGACAAGCAGAGAAGTAAAAAAAAGTTAGTAAGGCAGAGGAACAAGGAAATTCAATTATCAAGAATTACAAAACAAAATAGTAAAATATTCTGCAGGCACACAACTAAAAAGTAAGTTGGGATGAGAATTAGGTCACTAAAGGATGTTCAATGAAAATCACAGACAGCAATAATGAAATGGCAGAAATATTCAAGTTATTTTGCTTCAGTATTTATCAGGAAGGTGGATCTGGTTCGCATGAGAATGGAAGATGACATTAGAAATGATATAAATTAAGAGGAGAAATATTTAATAAACCAATGAAATTCAGAGAGGACCAAATCTGTGTTAATTATATAGTGTTTAATTGGATGCAGGTCATGGACACTAAGAGGGCATTTGAGTCCTTACAAATAGACATACAAAACTCTCATAATATAGTATCAATGCTTTTTTGTCCTAAAGATGTGAAAATTGGAATAAGCTCATTCAGCAGAAACTGGTGATTGAACCAGTGACGTTCTTAGCCTCCAAGGCACAGATACTCATGTCAACAAGCTGAATAGCTGGAGCACAAAATTAAAACACTGTGCTTACTTCAAATCTGATATAAAAACTGAAAATGCTGGTAATACTCAGTAGGTTTGGCAGCATCTGTGTATATCAGATGAAAGATCATCGACCTGAAACTTTCTCTCCATAGATGCTGCCAGACTGGCTGAATAATGAGTAGATTTGAGTGATGAGCATTATTACCTTTAGTATTTTTGCTTTTGTGTCTTTTTTTTCCTGAAATGTAATTAAATTTGCCATAAAATCCAAAGAGAAATTGCACCTTGTGATGACTTATTACTGTATGTCATTCAGCACCCCTTTTAAGTGTCCTCTTTAATTGATTTTTTTTATAGACTTCGAGGATATATTAACAACTGTTTTTTACCTCATGCAAAAAAATCCACATATGCTTTTCTGGACCACTTATCAGGAACGCAGGTGAGTTTTTAATTACTGTAAGCACCTGAACAATATTTTTAATGCCTGGATGAGTGCAACTCCAACAACACTCAAAGTTCAACACCATCCAGGATAAAGCAGCCTGCTTGATTGGTACCCCATCAGCCTCCTTAAACTGTCACTCCTTCCACCACCAACATGCAGTGGTAGCAGTACATACCATCTACAAAATGCACTGCAGCAAGTCACCAAGGCTCCTCTTGACAGCATCTTCCAAACCCGTGACTTCTACCACCTAGAAGGACAAGGGCAGCAGATGCACCGAAACACCACCACCTTGAAGTTCCCCTCCAAGCCACACATCATCCAGACTTGGAACTATATCGCTGTTGCTTCGCTATTGCTTGGTCAGTCCTGGAACTCCCTAACAGCACTGTGGGTATATCTACACCACATGGACTGCAGTGGTTCAAGGTGGCTTCCCATCACCCACTCAAGGGCAATTAGGGATGGGCAATCACCAGCGATACCTACATCCCGTGAATGAATAAATTAAAAGGAACTTTCTGTATGTTTAACTGAAACACTATTGCCAAGTATAATTTTGAGTTGATGATTATTCCAACCTAATAAAGCAGCTTCAAGATTTATGGAATTGAGGCCTGCCAGTCTTGCCTGGCATCGGCATTCATTCTTCCCTTCCATGTGCTAATTCCAACATTCTTTGTCAGCTCATCTGTTATAAGGAAATATCAGCTGGCTAGCTGTGGCTTAAATGCAATAAGCTTCATAACTTATCACTCATCAACTCTATTGGAGATGTCACTCTAGAACTTTTATTTTTACACTGCTTTCCATATCATCATAACATTTAACAAGAAATCAAGTACTTTTGAAGTATGGTACTTGCTCACTGTAGTAAGGTAGGCAATAATAGTAGCCAGTTTGCACAAATAAGTGTTATTACAGATGTGTGACCAAACCAAAATATTGTAATTTTGTGATATTCCCCCCTTAGATCTATTTACTTGTAATTCTCAATTTGTCCATCTAAAACAAGAAAGATTCAGTAAGACAATTGTGTTAGATGATTAATTATGTTGAACTCCTAGATGATATTGTAAACGTAAGACAATAAATGGTTTGTCACAACAGGCTGAAATTTTTCGTAGATGACTGCATTTATATTTTAACAGAACTAGTTGAATCTACCATGGTACTGCTCAGTCAAGGCAGTGCTTTTTCAGCTAAGGTTTTGAATTGGAGAATAGGGTGGATCGCTTGTTGACATGCCAGAAAGTTTTTCTTAATTTTATTTCCTAAAAAACTTGTATTTAAGCTAGTAACCGGTTACTCATGTGGAGTACGCAACACTTTAAATGCTCATTTTTGCTGATAAAACAATTTTTAGCTGTATTAGAACTGTAAACTGTACTCAAATCTTAAATATCTTTTATTGCACTTGGTCTATTGTCCAAGGACCATACCCTAAACTCTATCAGGATCAACTTCCACTATTCCTATCATAACACAGACCAATTGGATATTATGCCTGATCTTCACTATTCTGATCGTGAACTCTATCCAATATATTACACTTAAAGTTTTACTATCCCTTTTAACTTCATTATATTCAAACAAGTGTGGAAAAAAAAAACTTGGGTTTATAAGAAATATGTATTGCCTTGCTGTAAGAATTTTCCTTTATTGTAACTTCTAAATTTCTCTTCCAGTGCTGACTGGTCAATCGAAGCATTGCTATACAAGTGGAATATGGAGTGTGTTCACATTCAACTAGAAACATTTAATGCAGATGAAGATTACCTTGCTGGATCCAGTTTGCCTGGAAGTCACACTGTTCACATGATGATTATCACCAGAAGGACTGGTATTCCTTCAGTAACCTACAGCCAGTTCAGTGGCAAAAGATAACAATGTTTTTCTCATTGGAAGTACCATTTTAGAAAGACTGCAATCTCCATTGGTGCTATCATTTTTCCATTCAGAATTAATTACATGCACAGGGTTATACTGAAGGAAACCTTGTAATATTCCAGTTAGACACCATATGTAGAAAATCTACAGTAGAAACATTTAGTTGAAGTATAGCTCTGCTGTTGAAAGTGTGGGGGGCATGGAAGATATAGGAATAAAAATGTAGAATTGTGTGGCTTAAAATCTTTTATAAAATACATTAATTAGCTTTTAAACCAATATTTCCTGATTATCCTCCTGTCAAACCAGTGGAGAGGATATGATCCAAAACAAGTGCTTCATATTTATTTCTTGATGACTAGTGCTATTGGGTATTTGATACTATAGCCTAGTCTTAACTCAGTTTAAAGATCATAAACAATAAAAAAAATGCCAATATAGGATGGTAGCGGCTTCCAAATCCCTGCTCCTTTCCTACCTTATCTCTGAATTCAAGCATTTGAAGTGCTCTTTTTTCCTAATGCAACAGACTGCAATCTCAATGTCCAGTTACAAGAAACAATCTTATTTATCTTTGATTGATTTAAAGGTGTATCTACTCAGTGTGTGCTTTAACTGAGATACTTTATTACCCTCAAATAAGGAACAATGAAATTTTCACTTGAAGACAACAAAATAATACATGTAAAAAGCATTTCCCCATGTATTCTCGGTTCTTAAAAGAGAGTATGCTAAATGCTTAAATTATGCAACTACAGTGTCTCATTGAAATAAATGGACATATTCCCAAAGTACAATGTGCTTCTCCCTATATTTAACAAAAGTGGCCAATAGGTGCTCATTTTGAATTGGTTGCAGTTTGTCATCAGTCTTGTCACTTGCTCCATTCGAAAGAGTAACTTCTGCAGCTTGGGAGTTCTGAGGTCAGTATGGAATCAGTTACACATTGTTCTAAACACATTCCCAGGAAAATTGCCCAGGAATCAGTGCATTAGATAACACCACGGCACACATCATGCATACTGAGTTAACACGTAAGTAACCGTTTCCAAAAGTGCTGCAAATTTTGCATTTCTGGACAACTGTTTCTGAAGCACCTAGATATTAGGTACCTTGTTTTGATAAAAAAAAATTTACTTAATTGATTGTAAAGTGCCAGTTAGAAGACAGAAAAGCATTAACCATGGACACGGATTCAAGGTTTATATTGGTTATGCTGGTACTTCCACTCTTTCTAACATTATCTAGACTTACGAGGAATTGTGCACATTTGATGTGTAATTCCTTATCTCACGATTGTGCTTTCATTACTCTGTTGGACACCGCCTCATCTTCTGTGTTGTAAGAAAATTACTGCAAGTGTATTGTCAATGCACAGTATCATTAGAAAACACAGCCAAAGTAAAAATAACTTCCCCTGAAAGTGGACAGAGTGCCCAGTTCACCAGGGAAACTAAGGATTAATACAGGCTCTTTGAACAAGGGCATAAGAATCAAGATAAAAGCAAAAAAATTGCGGATGCTGGAAATCCAAAACAAAAATAAAAATACCTGGAAAAACTCAGCATGTCTGGCAGCATCTGCGAAGAGGAACACAGTCAACGTTTCAAGTCTGTATGACTCTTCAACAGAACTAAGTAAAAATAGAAAAGAGGTGAAATATACCTGGTTTTGGGGGTGGTGGTGGTGGGACAGGTAGAGCTGGATAGAGGGCCAGTGACAGATGGAGATAGCCAAAAGATGTCATAGACAAAAGGACAAAGGTGTTGATATTATCTAAGGAGTAAACACCTTGTCAAACACAAGAGAAATGGAAAGCAATGAAGGTGAACAAGGCAAAAGAGAGGTATGGAAATCCTGTCGGAGAGAAGAACAATACTTCTTCAAGGATCAGCTTGTCCCTGGTCTAGTGATGATCAGTAGAAGTGAATTATGGATCAGTGCATTGTGATTGCAATTATCAATTTGGTAATTTCTTGTCTGAAGATTGTTTCATGAACGCTTTTAACAAATACAATTTAAAAGTAGCTAGTTAATGTCCAGACATTTAACAATGCACTAAGAATTTTAGAAGCATCCTTTTTACTGTACTAAATGTAGCTATAATTGAACTTCAGTCATTCCAAACTCCACTTTGGGAGTTTTTGGAGAGGCTTTCATACTCTGATCCAGTAATCATCATTAAAAAGTAGTCAAAATCAATAAGAATCTTGGATAAATTTGGAAACTCAGTAATTTCCCCCCCATTTCTTTTGTTAATCTTCCAGTACCCAAATTTATACAATGCATCCTGGAATAGCACTTTCACTTGCTCAAAAATGTACATGTCTAACTTTTTTCAGTTCTGATGAACTGTCACAGACCTGAAACATTAACTGTATCTCTCTCCACAGATGCTGCCAGACTGCATTTCCAGCAGTTTCTGTTTTTATTCTGTTTGTCTTGTGCAACTTTATTTTCACAGTTAAGTTTCACATTGTTAGGGCACGTCAAAATATTTGCTCAAAATGGAAGCCACTGCTCAAACAAAAAAGTTAGACTATACTTTAACTGCAGAAAAAAAAGCATATACAACCTCTTAACGTGTCGTTGTCCCCCCCGCCCCCGGCAACCTTCCCTATAGTACTAAGTTTTAACAATGTTTCACAATATTAAATAGTCACAACAACAGTACAGATTGAAAAAAATTAGTTTGCATTCAAAACACAATGTTCTATGCAGAAAATTTATACTCTTCCTTCAACTGGATACTTTAGTTGCTTCTTCCACCCAGGTTATAAGTCACTCAATTTATTTATGTCACTGAATCACAGCCTCAATTAAGTCCAGTCTTTGCAATCTGCTTAGCAATAATTTGGCTGGAACAGCATTCTCCTGTCAATCTAAGTAGTTCACAGAACAATTTATGGAGATATCCTCTGGCTGCATTAAGTGTGGCCCCTTTATGAATGCGCTAAGATATCTCAGCTATATAGAGTTCTACAGCCATCAATTCCTAAATAAACTTTGCATGAAATTCAGACTACATACGTAAGCTCATGCAGGTTTGAAGTGCTACAAAGCTACAGGCTGCTACTGTGCACAGGCAATTTTGCTTGTCACCCAACATAAGTAACAAGTACAATATACTTTGGATTTAACAATGTCCAAGGTGGTCAAAGACAAATTATTCTATTGTTCAAAGAACTTACTTTCCTCTTTTAAGATTCATAATGAATAGGAGGCCATTCAAGCCTACTCTATCATTCAATAAGATTACAGCCAATCTTCTACCTCAACTACTCTGTCCTACACTATTCCCAATATGAACCACTACTGAGTAATGATATTTGAAGTTACAATGCAGCTGTAAAAATGCAGGATTCAATTATCAAAAATGAAGCTTTTTATTTGGAACTGACTCAGGCTAAACAAAACACATGCAATCCCTAATGCTTCAACTGCTCTAACAATGTTAAGAATGATTTTAAGCCTGTCCATTTAAATGGAAAGCAGATGAGTGGGCAATTAAATGATTTACATGTCAACATACTACACTGATCCTGCCATCTACCATTTTAACTGCCATGAAGCCCACCTGAAGCCAACTGGATGCCCCTCTATATATGCCCAATATCACAGGCCTACAACTACAAATTTAACTATAGCCCAAGAAGGGAAGCCATTGTGCTTTTCCCACCAACTTAAGACAGCAAGAATACCTGAGGCCAGTAGAGAAACAATTTCAGTTTAATATTTTCATTGTGGAGCCAAAACTAGCAGCAATGTTCCCCAGACCCCACAAACTATCTCTGCTCAAGGCTCTGCATTCTGTCCCAAAATCCAATCCCCATGACATACATCTGTCTGCATCAACCCAAATTTCTGCTGCTGCCCATTTGATACTTCCAGCTAGTTTCAGGCAGGCAGGTGAGGCCCCAGGTATAACAGTCCCTGGACCTCACACTGCTAAGGCCTGGAAAGAGGGTTTGATGTTTTTGTGAAACTCCACCCACTCCTTGATTTGCACTCCTAGTTAAAATCAGGACTTTAATATCAATATACTGTTATCACAGTAGCAAGTTGAAGGAAATTATAAACACTTTTCCCAATTAAGAAGCAGAACTAGAAGACTTGGGTTTCAGCTTTTACAATGTTAAGATGTAAATATTACTGCACAATACAGATGACATTTCAATGAAACTATACATGTATGTACTCAATTTCTAACAAACGTGCTATAAGCACAACAGTCACAACTTGAACAAATAAGACAATTAGAAATTATGAGTAATTTTCAGGCCAATCATTTCTCAGTCACAAACAAGAATATCACCCTGAATTATCATTCAGTATATCTGATAACACTAATCAATGAGATCGTACATATTAGGACCCCTGCTAAAATACCTACCATGGAGTGGGAAGCATGAATCACCAATTTCCACCTAACCAAGTGAAAAATTCCAACCTATGCACTATTCTTTAAACTCTTAAAACTCCTGGTTTTAATATTCTTTTTGTCCAGAGGTATTGCCAACATAGTGCACCGCTGTTATTATAAAATCCTTAAAGCAATTGGGTCCAAAAGACAATGATAAAAACATCTAATTCTATTATAAAATGTACAAAGTGGTTGCCAGCCCCATCCAGAATGTGGAGCATTTTCTATGTAATCATACTTTTAAAAAAAATTACGAATGTCCAATATTACAAGGTCAATGAGCTACTGTTGTTATCTCCAAAAGTAGCAAGGCCTAAAGAGGTGGTTTGTTTAACACCTTCAACTGGCATGAATTCCAGGGTTGCAAGATATTTTCACACCTCTGATGGTGCTATTTTTGCCAATTGTTTTATTCCCAGTTGTGCTATGGCAGTCACTTGGCAATACAAGCACTATAAGATCCACAGCACAAAGAACCCTATGCATCATTTGCAATGCAGCATCACTCAATCTGCATTTTTCCTTCTGTGGGAAACAGAATCAAATATAATTGATCCAGGCTCAAGACAAAGCTACATTTCCAGAATGCATTAAATGATCTGCTGAGCAAGGTGGCAAATTTTGATTTCTGACTGAAATCGGGAAGGGATCTACTTCAGACACCTGAATTTTGTGGTCCAAGCACAATTCCAAGGAAAACTAGGTAGATATATATTTTTTTAAATTAAAATAAAACAGAATTTCCCAGTGCAGCAAAAATCAACAACAAACAATTATGCAAGAGATAAAGCTGTGTTTTTATAAATGGATAAGAATTATTAATAGGAGGGCTTTGGACCAAGTTTCCAGCACACGAACACTGGATCCATTCATACAGCTACTACAAGATAAATTTGACAATCTTATGTAAACTTAAGCTTTACCAGAGATCTAATTATTTTCAGAGCAGGCAAACAGATATTTCTTAAATTTAGAGATCTTAAGATAAAGCACAGATTAAGCTATAAGTTTTATACGTTCGGTAACTAAAGAATACACCCACACTAAAGATCTACAGTGGTTCAATAAAGCAACCACCATATCATGTCAATATCCCATGATCATGCTTAAAAAATGCTTTCTATATGGAGTATCAATAGTCATAAATAGAACAATTAACACCAAGAAAAAAATCTTTAATTACAGAAATACAAGTTGTACAGGATTTTATGTACTGAAACAAATAAAACTGTTAATTACAATCAATTTCAAAATTAACAGCATTCTAAACAGTGTATTCCAAGTGTAAATGGATAAACCACATTACCAAGTACAAAAACAAGGTAGCTAAAGGTGCTTACTGCCTGCTCCATAATTTACACGCAGCCACGTCTCTGGAGGTGCAGCTGACAGGCATTTTACTGGACAGCCATATTTTCTGCACGTCAAGGCATCATTACAGGAGCAATCAGGAGAATACAGGACACAGCCAAGCACTCTGCACTGCACTGCAACACGCCACCTTACAGCTAACCCGCTTTACAGAACTGCTACACAACTGCGCCTAGTGCACAAAAATACATGAGACAATAAGATTAGTATTGGACTGAAAGAAAAAAAACAGAAAAAGACATATGCAAAGTTGAAATTTAAAAGATAATTACTTCAGCGTACAGAAAAAAAATTACAAAACCTGGAAATACGTTCCATGCTTTTTACCTTATGTACAAATCCAAGCCAAAATGCATCTGAAGTCGAACATTTCACTAAATTGTAAGAAGTTTAAGTAATAGCAACACAGATGGCACATAACATATAATGAGCCTTCTCAGACACTAATTTTAATTGAAGACTTAAACTGACAAAACCTATTATAAACAATGATGTTATAATAACCTTTTAAGTAGATCACTGCTTATTTTAGGAAGGTGTCTCCATCACCTAAACAGAAGGCAAGAGATGATATTTCTTGCAAGGCATCTACCACGTAAATCTTCCAGCCATCCAGAATATCTGGAACAAAAAGAGAAGTTAAAAGTTAAAAATGTATATTCTATTTGACAACTGTAGAAAGTATCCAAAATAACCTTGTTTACTAGAACTGTAAAAGGTACATTTAGTCCACATAGGTGGCTCACCTGATAAACACCACAGCCTTTCCCTCTGCTTTTAAAAACAGGATAATTAATGAAAGTGCACTTTCCCCAAAGAGCACATTCCATTAAATTGATGTTTATAAAATTTTGGGGTCACATGGTATTGGATCTGAATAGTTAATGAAAAAATATTAAAGATCCCACACCATTTAAACTCTCAAAGCTTGATTGTATACCTGACTGAAGAAACAAGATCACCTCTAAAACAGAAATTAAATTTGCCTCAATGTCAAGATGTTAGGACAAGAAACAGAAAAGCAGCTGGTGCTAAAAATTTTGCAAATGCTAAATGGAAAACAGATTAAAACAGTACTAGAAAGTTTGGGATTCAACATGAATAAAATTCTACATAAAAATATAAATATTTTAGTTCTCATTTCTGGAGCACAATGCAATTTAAGAACACAATCCAACATGAATTCTTCAGAAAGTACATTTTTCAATTTTTGGTTCTGTGCACCTCCCAAATAAGTGCCAGAAAACAATTCTTCATAGCCCCACCTTCACTATCAAAGTGCTACAGTATTACCTATGAAGCCTAAAATTCTAAAAGACAACACAGGGAGTTAGATATTTTACTGCAATTTCAGTAATATTTCACTGCAAATAATTTGTTTTATTTTACATAGATCACAAGATTAATGTTAAATCTCAAAACAAATCTTGAAGTTAAATCACATCAACGTATTTTCTCAAGCAGAGAAAATGAAATGGATGCTGGTCCAAATCTTGGAATGCCCCAATGGTTTTATCACCAGGTTCAATGAAATGTTAGTCTGTAGTGCAGGTGTAGTTCCTGGTTATTTTACTTTCAGGACAAAATTTTACAATTGTAGCTGCTAACATTTAAATGCTATATAAAGCAGAGTTGATTTTATATAATCTATACTTGACTGCATTTTAATAGTAATATTAATCCAAGAACTCAACATTGATATTAATCCCACACTTGAAATTCAGGAGCTTGACGAAATACTCACCAGTTGCCTGGATGGATGCAGCCACAACAAAACTGAAGAAAAGTGGCACTATCCAAGACAAAGCAATCCTCTTGCTCAGCACCCTTGCCAGTGAACTCAATATCCATCCCTCCACCATCAGTGTATTGCGACTGCAGTACATATAATCCACAGGATGCAGTACATCAACTCACCAAGCTTACTCCAACAGCACCTACCTGCCACATGACCTCTACCACCCTGAAGAACACGAGAAGCAAAATCATGGATACATCATCATGATCCCCAAGACACAAATGGATTCTGAACTGGAACTAAAAATAGCTATTCCTTCATCACTGTTGGGTGAAAGTCTGAAGTCCCCACCCAACATCACTGGAGCATCACTGCTACTATTCTGTCATTCAACAAGGACTGTAGCAGCTGAAGGTGGTTCACCGCCACGTTCTCAGTGCAACTTGGGGGTAAATAATTGCAGCCTTGCCAAAATTAACGCAAGAGTATATTAAACCTTTGATTCTCAAATTTTAGGTATCAAAATCTTTATGCCACACACTATATGGCAAGCTTTGAAACCATTACAGGTGATGGAAATTAGCTGACTCTGCCCAAAGAAAAATTTTACGTCCCACCTTACATAAAATTGTTCTGAGAAATTAACTCATATCTAATGACAATTTCAAACCTTATTTTGGATAGAAAATGTTTAGATGATCATAATGATGTGGAATCTGTTGTTATCACGGTAGCAAGATGCAACTTTACCATTAATTTTATGACATCTGAAGCAGCCAGCAATGTAGAAATGCAACAACAAAAAAAAACTTGCAACGTCAACCAACAAATTTTCCATTTGCCAAACATTTAAAATTTGAATAGATGAACTGCAAACAAAAATGTTAGTTAAAAATGAGAACCAAACTACTTCACTTCTGAAAGAGGCTCATTTTTCAACCCTGGGCATTTTATTTTCAAAAGTAAGGAATTATGTAACTGAAATAAGATAGTCTACTTTATGATGAAAGATTGAGAAAGCTTGAACTTTACCATTTGGTCATTAAAAGCAGCATTAAAATTTGCAAAATATTGATGGGTACATTGGACCAAACAAATGAACTGAAAACTGATAGATCAAGAAAATGTGCATGGAAATATCTCATCTCGTGATTTTGGGGCTTCGTGAGTGTCACTAAACTGCAGATTACTCTTGCTTAGCATTCAACTATCAGAGAAGTTTGTTGGCAATATGCACTAAAGTTCCACTGCTGGATTAGAGTATTTGAGGAGCGACTGGATCGTGGTTGCAGGCTGAAGCTAGATGCAAAATTAAAAAAAGGATGGGTGGGGGTGGAGAACATGAGGAGAAAGTGCAGATTTTAAGTGAAGGTCTGACAGTGCAAGAAATGGAGCAAAGAAAGAGTGGAGGGGTAAAAAAGTACACAAGGTGCTCAGAGCAGCTGTCACCCGAGTGTGAGATCAAATATGCTGCTGGAGCACAGGAGTTGCATTCAATGAAATGACATCGCCATATTTGCTATTCCTAGCATTAAGAGACTAGGCCCAGTGACACAGTAATCAAGGCCAATCAGATTTCTACAAATGAAGACAAGCTAATTTTAAAAATGCAAAACAAGAGATATTTTTAAGTTGGAAGGATGGAAAGGTCCACTTACAATAATTGTTTTCATACCTATCCAGTTATGGAAACTCTGGACAATAATGTACCAGAACGAAGGGTTCAAAGACATACACGATGTAATAGGCAAAAAGTTAAACTTAATGGAGGACACATCATTCTAACGAAATTGATCTTTGCTTGCTGCCCTCTGTATTTATGCAGGCACAACTAAGTTAGTAGGCAGCAGAGAAGTCTTATACAAGTTAACGACGACTCTTGGAAAAAGGAAACGGGTGGAAAAGCAAAGTTGAAGACAAGACACTTACTGGCATAGCCTAGTTTTACTCTGCAGATGGGTGCCAAAAAAACAATCCATTGTAATATTACATCAAGTTATTTTTCCCCCATGGCCAGATGCATAATTTGAAAATAATACTGCAATTAGAAAAATAAAACTCCCACATGGTCAAGATCTACTTGAATCACTTGAAGTGTCCGTTTTATAGTGGCTTCAACAAATTGGATAGTACAGGTTAAAAAAAAATTGGAGGAAGTGGTCAAATTCTCATTCTGTTCAATGCAACTAATGACCTCAGTCTCAAACATGAACCATTGTTTTCTCTCTTCAGATGCTAACAGCTTTGCTATGCAATTCTAATATTTTCTGGCTTTGCTTGAGCTTTTTTGAGAATCATACTTATCTCCGGAACAGCATTTACCAACCATTAAGCTTCAGACAGCAAGGCTCTTCGCGAGATGAAATTGAGTGCACAGGACTCTCAAATTCTCCAAAGTCCCTAAAGCATAGAGGAACCAGCAGCATATATTGTTTTTTGGTTCAACCACCACATTCTCAGTGTTTATATCACTACCTCTTTAAAGAAATAGAATTAATTACCATATTTCCTGACTTCCTATTTCTGCTGCTGTGCAAACACGAATGTGGATGATAAACTAAGGAAATGGTTTGAAAAAGTTACTGTGCCTGAAGTGTGAAGGAGCCAAATTATCAGAAGAGGCAGCATCTTGGCATCATGACTTCAGCAACTCTGCAATTTCAACTGTTTGTTCATTCAGCTCTCACACTGCTGGGCACAGCAACTCCTCCAGGCCAGTACCCCTGCTAAATAGGAAAAAATGCAAGTTAAGGTAAACAATTCCTCGTAAACAATTTTCATTAAAGCAAGGATTTTCTCTTGAGATTTTTTTCTTTCTTATTGATGCACATTGAGGGAGGGGAGGTTTGAATAATGAGGCAATTACCAGCATCACACTGCCTCTGGACCCAATATTTTCCAGCTGGAGCTCCTTGCAAATTCAGTCAATACCTCTAGTCTCAAGAGGCAATTACACAATTTTTGTTCCTGGTTGCTGATCCAAAGTGAAGTCATCAACTCTCAAATGATGGCATACACAGGACTAGTCAGTTTGCAGTATTATTTACTAACTGCCCATGTTGAATTGGCATTCAGGGATGAAAATTTTAGTTGCATGAACAGTAGCAAACAGATAAACAATGCAAAGGTTTTAACCACATAAAACTGGTAGTTGGGGAAAATGTCTTCCAATGACAAATTCCACTGCAAGTTAAGGACTAAAGGAGTCTGCATTGAGACTTTTCCCATCGGTTACACAGTAGTTTAATGCAACTCTTAAAACAAATTATCTAGATATGCCAGTTCTATGTTTTCCAAAAAACCATAAGTGTGTTTTATTATCCAATGTAAAAGATACTAAAAATAATTCCACCACTTTTGTGTATTTACTTACTTTGGTGCAATTTACCGCTTTTTTATGGTGATTCAATTCCATCTTTCTGTGGAGATCTTGAATAAATTGGGGTTCTAGACCTGGATTTCGACTTTGACCCTTGGGACATCTGAGATCCGCTTCTAGACCTTGTCCTCGATCTGGACCGAGATCTTGACTTTGATTTAGACTTTGACTTGGACCTTGATCTTTCAACAGATCTAGATTTTGAACGGGTTCTAGATCGAGAATATGATCGAGACCTGGACCTACTGTAGCGAGATCTTGATCTAGTTCGGCTTCTGGATCTTGTCCGAGATCGACGTCGTCTTCTAGGACTAAGGGAAACAGATACTTTTAACGAGCCAATTAAGTGGAAAAAACAAGCAAAGGCATATAAAACCCACTGATAAGTAGGCACAAAACTATTGTTTTGCAAATTTCACTCTCCTTACGCCGCTTACATTGTACACAAGTTAAAGATGACAGTTTAAGGAAACTGTTCCCTTTGGAGCTCTATTTCCAAAGGGAACAGTTGCCTTAAACTGTCATCTTTAACTTGTGTACATGGTTCACAAGTATTGGTTAAGAAACGTAACCATGGGGCAATGCAGATGAGGACAAACCTTCAACTGAAATCCACATGTGCGCACTTTCCAACAGCCACTGCAAGTTATTTATCAGCATCTTTCCAGCTTGACTTCAGCTGAACTCATGAAACTCAACATAATACAAAGCTTTCCACTCCACCTGATCAGTAAATCAAGGCACACAAGAAAATTGAGACAGGAAAGCTGATAAGTCGCAATCAGGTAGTCTAGTCATAGACTTTTCCCATTTGACTACGATTTAATTGAATGCAACATCATGCCTGTAATTCGCAGATGCCAGCAAACTGAATAGTCAAGCCAAATAATCTCCCAAAAAGGAAAAGAATATAGCACACTCAGACAATCACGGTCATTCATATACTAAACAAGGGCTGAAATGGCCTGGAAATAAACCACCCCTGCACCAAGGACTTGCACAGATTGAAGAAGTACATTGTTCTGTGGAAACCTGATGAGCATTTTTCCAAAAAAATTTATGTAACCAAACGGAATTACCGCAAAAACACAAGATATGCTTCAGAAAACATGTCTATAAATTCCATTAGAAACTCAAAAGAAATCGCCATTATTGTATCATAGGTTTTTTTAAGGGTCAAGCTCAATCTCCGAAAAATATCCATTACATCTATTTGCAATTAACCTCAATTGTCTCTATAATATTCAATAAAGACAAAAAAAGTGCCACCTGCTGTCTGCCATAACTCCTCTTTCCAAATGTTGTAATTGCTAAACCATGAATAAACGAAAAAACACTTTTAACCACGAAGTCCAAATGCACTGTTCGTTCACAGATACCACAAAATCCTTTTACGGCCAGGCTCAATGAGCACATCCTTATCGTGAGAACTGCAACAAAAGAGTCAACTTTTAATAACCGTCTAGAGCCTGTGAAAACAGAGCCTCCCTCAGTGCGATATCTATTAGCTGGCACTACAAAAATAAAAAGGTTAAAAGGCAAATGTGTATTTACTAGAGACAAGAGAGGAAAAAAAAACTATAGCTACATAAAAAAACCCTACCAGCCTTTTGGTTTCAAGTTAAACCAAAATGATTGTCTTTTGTAGGTAAATTTATTTGGACTCGCTGAATGTGCACTAAATTGAAGTCGATCTCTGCCCTCAGCCTGAAGCAAACACTGACCACCCCTAGATTTTTAGCTAATGGCCGACCTTAAAAAAAACTTTATTGAGGAGTGAGAGCCGATGCAGGGGCTTTAGTAAATATTCAGTTTGTCTCAGAAAATTCGGGAAAATAAAGGGTGCTTCACCTCTCTTCCTCCCCTTCACTAACCTGCGGCTTCTCCTGCCGTAAGCGCCGCCATACCGGCGGGACGAGCCTCCTCTCCGGTGGGATTCGGCCGGGCGGCCGTAGCGCGCCATCTGCACCCTCAGTTCCCTGCCGTCCAGCACTGCGCCGTCCATGGCGTCGATGGCATCCTCGGCGTCCCGCTTGTCGTGGAAGCGGACGAAGGCGAAGCCGCGGCTCTCCCGGGTGAAGCGGTCCCGGGGGATGTAAACGTCGCCCACTTTGCCGTACTTCTCAAACACGCGCTTCAGCGTCTCAGGCGACGTGCGGTAAGTCAGGTTGTCCACCTTCAACGAAGTCATCCCCTCGATATCGGGCGGCATTCGACCGTAACTCATCGCTAATCGGCCTTGGTTTCGGCAGGTTAAAGGGGAAATATGTCGACACTGGATCGGTGTGAAACCCGCCACAAACCACCGCCTAATCCAGTGACAATCACAAGATGGCGCCCGCCTGACCCGGAAACACACCCTCACTTGGAGAAAAAGCTGAACAAATTACATTTATATCAATTATAAAGAATCTGTACCGTACACCCCTCATTTTACTATCCATCCCCTTAATTTCTGTAAATATTTTTTCATAGTCGACTCAGGAAATAAATCCTTCAAGCCGCGGCGCCTCCTGGGAATTGTAGTTCTCCCCGCTTCAAGACAAACTAAAACAGTGTTTTGTCTTTAACTTCAGGTCAAACTGCTGGTTATTCTCGAAAACACGTTTCTTCGTGTCAACCACGTAAAACATGGCGTTCATTGTCGAACGGGAAATCGCTCGCCATAGCGTTACATACGACTTTTGCACACTGATCGAAATCGGCTTGACCGGAAAATTTCGAATGCTAAGGTTCATTTGAATTATGGCGCATGCGTTTGCCCTTTCCGGTGGGAGGCGGCTGTTTGTGGTTGTGAACCTATGTCAGAACATAGAGTGAGGGGAGGGAGAGGCTGAGGGGGAGAGTGACTGGAGACAGAGTGTGAGTGAGTGAGGAGGGGGATGAGAGAGAGTGAGAGGTGAGAGAGAGGGAGGAGGGGGTGAGTGAGTGAGTGAGAGTGAGAGGAGGGGGTGAGTGAGTGAGAGAGAGAGAAGGGGGGTGAGTGAGTGAGAGGAGGGGGGTGAGTGAGTGAGAGGAGGGGGGTGAGTGAGTGAGAGGAGGGGGGTGAGTGAGAGAGAGTGAGAGGAGGGGGGTGAGTGAGAGAGAGTGAGAGGAGGGGGGTGAGTGGGAGAGAGAGTGAGAGGAGGGGGTGAGAGAGAGTGAGAGGAGGGGGTGAGAGAGAGTGAGAGGAGGAGGGGGTGAGAGAGAGTGAGAGGAGGAGGGGGTGAGAGAGAGTGAGAGGAGGAGGGGGTGAGAGAGAGTGTGAGGAGGAGGAGGAGGGTGTGAGAGAGAGTGTGAGGAGGAGGGGGATGAGAGAGTGAGAGGAGGAGGGGGTTGAGTGAGAGGAGGAGGGGTGTGAGAGAGTGAGTGTGGGGAGGGGGGTGAGAGAAAGAGGGAAGGAGAGTCCTTATAGCAATCCAACGCCTGGAATTAGGATGAGTATTGTTTTGAAGATTGTTAGTGACAAAAGTGAGACTTAAGATACATTATTACCCAGAAAAGCAGCCTGACAAGCTGGACATTTAACAATGATGGCAAAAGGAACAAAACTCATGAATGTCATAATTTTGGGCTTCAGCTTTATGTTAGTTTTCAGTGCCTTTCAAACCTGTGGCAACATTGAAGTAAGTGCTTGTTCCTGTGCCTGAATCCAGGGTGCTTCCATAATTTTATTTAATGGTGGAAGGGATTAGTAGACTTTACATTTTCTGAAAGTATTTTGTTGTAATATGATAGAAACTTTCAATACAAACTTAATATCTCATTGTCCTTAAAAATCTTTGTGTGGAAATAGGTAGTTTATACGATGTTTAAATGAGTTCAACAGTGAAAATTCCTCTGTAGGTTTAGAACTGAGTAAGTAGACTAAATGCAGATTGTGTGGCCCCAATCTGAAGTTTGTAAGATCAGTATTTTCTTTGTGTAAAATTATCTGTTGTATTTTTAGGTTGGGAAGAGTTAAGAGTAAAATTGTAATTCAAGTTTTTTTTAAAAAATGAAGCCTTCTAATTACATCTGAGTTTACCCAATTTAGCACATGATTCCATCAAAGTCCATGTTCTTGTGTGAACTTTGACACACTATTAGTAGATTGCTCAGCTTATCAAGCTAGTGCATTTGTTGGCATTTAATATCCACACATCAGCAGGTTCCAGCAGGGGTGACTTGATTGTGATCAGAAACAAAACCACTCATTTCCTCCTCGTCACTGCAGACATGTTGAGGGCAATTGTGGAGTCTTCATTCTGTCCTTGTACAATGAATGGTTCAAGTATAGTTTCAGAAATATATTTTAATAAGTTAACCAGTAAAGGCACTGCAGTTGAATGGAAAGTGTGTGTGTTTATATCCCTCAGAGCTTGTGGTTCCCCCAGATAAGCTCAAACCCAGTGTCCGTCCCCGGAAAAGAACTGCTTTAAGTTATTTACAACAGTACTTTCAAACTCCCTATTGTCCTGCCTTTAACGCTCGGATCACTACTATACTTATGCAGCAGCTGACATACTCAGTCACTCCTCACCTTGGCCTGTGATACCATTAACCCCAGTAAAACCTTTACTCTCTCTCATCCTTTGTTTCACTAAATCCAAGCAGTATGTATAATACTTTGTATGCATTTAAACGTAGGATTTGATTAATGTTGTATGATATGTTTTCATTTATAAATAGCTTGCAGACTTGTATTAAAGCTAGAAATTAAAAGGTTGAAATTGTTCATTCCCAGCATTCTTCAAGTTATGGGTGACATTTAACAATCAAGCTTTGTCAGCAAGGAGAGTTTTTTGTCAGCATGGAATGGTTAACAAGGTGTCAATGGTGTTCTAGATGATAGGGTAGCCTATATCACAAATAAACAAGTCAATGATGAAGCCGATTACAGTTAAGTTAGAAAACTGAAATGCAACACAATTTTAAGGGATGTCTGTGAGTGACTAGAGGTTCGTAAAGATCTTGAGCCTTCTTTCACAATTCTTAGAGAGCAACATAAGTGGAAAAATTCGACAAAGATTACATTCTCTACCCAGAGCAGAAGCAGATAATAATGTTGATTTTTCTGTTTGACTATTGCTTTAGACTTTGTATGTGTCAAGACTTGGTCACTTGATGAAGATTATTTGCAACCAAAAATTAGTGTCAAATCCAAGAACCTTATAGGTGCACACTTGAAAGCATATGGCAGACACTAGAGATAAAGACAAAACAAAACTGCGGATGCTGGAAATCCAAAACAAAAACAGAATTACCTGGAAAAACTCAGCAGGTCTGGCAGCATCGGCGGAGAAGAAAAGAGTTGATGTTTCGAGTCCTCATGACCCTTCGACAGAACTTGAACAAGTTCTGTTGAAGGGTCATGAGGACTCGAAACGTCAACTCTTTTCTTCTCCGCCGATGCTGCCAGACCTGCTGAGTTTTTCCAGGTAATTCTGTTTTTGTTTTGGCAGACACTAGACCTGGCTGGACCACATAAAGCACTATTTGGCCCTATGCATTTCTGCCAAACTGCTCACTACTCTATGATTATGATTATCCTGGAATTCAAAGAGAACCCCTGGGCTTCTTTTCTCCGCCACTGTCTGTCTCCTTAAACCCCTCTTCTTCCAACATCCCTTCCAACAACAACTGTGAGGAGCTCATAGACTTCATTGCCACTAAAATTGAGACCAACCTTTCAGCTGTAATCTTGCTTACCAAGCCAAGGTTTCTCCCCCACCGATCTAGCTCTGAACTTGCATCTTCTTCATATCTCTCCTCATACCCTCTCCAAGCTCTTCAGCATCTTGAAGTCCACCTCCTGTTCTCTTAATCCTACCCCCACTGAATTGCCAAACACCTAGCTCCCGTCTCTGTTCCGCATGATAGCTAATGTGCCCCTGCTGTTCAAAGCTCATCCAAAACTACTGCCTATATCCTAACCCACAACTTCATTACTGTATCCTCTCTGGTCTGCAGTGGCTTTCGCTCCACCAATGCCTTGATTTTTAAAACCTTAGCCATGTGTTCAAATTCCTCCATGACCTTGCCCTTCTCACTCTTTGTGACCTCCTTACAACCTTTCAAGAACTCCAACTCTAGCCTCTTCTGCATCCGCCAACTCCATTCACACCAACATTTGTAGCTGTGCCTTCAGCTATATGAGACCAAGTTCTCGAATTCCATCCCTCAACCTTTCTACTTTTCTCTCCTTATAAGGGTGTTCATTGAAACTTTCCCCTTTACCCAAGGTTTTAGTCACTCATTGGTATATCCTCCTTTGACTTGGTGTCAATTTTTGTCTAATTTATGGTCTTGTGAAGTGCTTGGGAACTTTTTCCAACTTTCAAGGTACCATATAAATGTAAATTGTATCAGTGATTCTTCTCAAATTTAAAATATGTGATAAGTTTCTGTTACTGGAAAGTGAAGGTTAAGCATCATTAAGTTTGTTGAGGGATAAAATTTGTGATAAACATGGGCTGGATCATACAGTTGTGTTAACTTTCACAAAGTTGTTGGCAAAATGAAGCAATAGAAGTGACATTTTAAAAAATATGTATAGGTGTGTGTATGTTGTGAGGACCCTGTATGAAATAAACTTGATCGTCTCAATTCAGGCTCTCGTGCAAGTTCATACCATGATGCTTATCAAGTTTGACTGTAAGGGCAGCTGGTTTGAGAAATAGGAAAAACTGGTCTGATTATATGTCTTATAGTGTATCTGACTTGTAAGTGCTTCTTTGTGTGCCAAAAATGAAGTGTTCACCAGTTGAGCACTGGCACCCTTCACCTACTGAGAACGGAGTTTAACAGAAAAGACGGTGGTGGACGATGGCAGACGTTTAAGAAAATAGTTCATGACTCACAATAAAGATATGGCTTCATGAATGGGAAATCATGCCTGGCAAATTTATTAGAATTGTTTGAGGAGGTAATAAGCAGGATAGATAAAGGGGAACCCGTGGATGTAATATATTTGGATTTCCAAAAGGAGTTTGATAAGGTATTGCACATGGGCTCTTATCTTATTAAGTAGCCTTATGGTGTTGGGGGTAGTATATTAGCATGGATAGAGGTTTGGCTAACTAATAGAAGACAGAGAGTTGGGGTAAGGCAGGCATTTTCAGGATGGCAGCCTGTAATTAGTGGAGTGCCACAGGGATCAGTGCTCGGGCCACAATTATTTATAATATATATTAATGACTTGGATGAGGGAAGTGAATGTACTATTGTCAAGTTTGCGGGTGACACACAAATAGATGGGAAGGCAAGTGGTGAGGATGACACAAAGAGTCTATAGAGGGATATAGACAGGTTAAGTGAGTAGACAAAAACTTGGCTGATGGAATATAATGTGGGAAAATGAGAGGTTATGCACTTTGGCAGGAAGAATAGAGGAGCTGGATATTATTTCAATGGAGAAAGACTGGAGAAGGCTGCAGCACAGAGGGATTGGGGAGTTCTCATGCATGAATCCCAAAAAGCTAACATACAAGTTCAGATAATAGGGATGGCAAATGGAATGGAGTATGAAAATAGAGAAGTCTTGCTGAAACTATACAAGGCATTAGTTAGACTGTACTGAGAATACTGTAAGCAGTTTTGGTCTCCTTATCTAAGGAAAGATATACTGGCATTGGAGTTAGTCCAGAGAAGGTTCACTAGGTTGATCCCAGGTGTAGAGGGATTTTATTATGAGGAGAGTTGAGTTGGTTGGGCCTGTTCTCATTGGAGTTTAGAAAAAATGAGAGGCAACCTTATTGAAACACATAAGATTCTTAGGGGGCTTGACAGGGTAGATGCTGAGAGTTTGTTTACCCTTGTGGGAGAGTTTAGGACCAGAGGGCATAATCTCAGAGTAAGGTATCACACATTTAAGACCAATGAGGAGGAATTTCTTCTCTGAGGGTGAATGAATCTGTGGAATTCTTTACCGCAGAGGGCTGTAGAGGCTGGGTTGTTAAGTATATTCAAGACTGAAATTTCTAATCAATAAGGGAATTGAGGGTTCTGGGGAAAAGGCAGGAAAGTGGACTTGAGGATTATCAGGTCAGCCTACTTATGCTCCTACGCCTTATGGTCTTATAGATTTGAAAAACACTTTTAATTCATGACTTTTGAATTTATTGAGTGGATTGAACTTGTAATTTGATTGAAAACTCTGAGTGTCGAGACTAAATTCAAACCTGCATTGGTATATGTCAGGTTATACCCCTGAACTGAATGAATTAATGCATGGCCATGGAGGTCATTATTTGCAATTTGAGACTGATTTCAGCAACTGGTCAAATGAGGCTGGGTAAAATCCCATTTCAAGCAAATAACCAATCTCCAACAGAACAACTTGAAAAATACATCTAATTATGTGTAGACTGATGTAACCAGCCAACTTCAGGTATCATTATGTCACCAAAGTGTTTATCCATGGTTACATTGGCCACTGTCCTTGTTTGAGAAGCTTAAGTCCTCAAAGTCTCTGCTTTGTCATGTTCATCTCTAACACAGTTGCTCTGAGTCACCGCAGTAACTTGTAAAAGATGAGCATATGCTGAAGATTGATTGTGTAGAATATCTTGTTCTTCTATTAAAGTAACATTGATTTTTATTTGACAGCAAACAGTCATCAAGAGCATCAACAGTACCCGGTTTCAAGGAAGTGGATATACCAGGTGTTTCTTTGTTTATCTTCCTCTGTGTAATGATATTGTATGGACACTGCAATATTATGCTGAAATGTCATGTCTTGCAAATGCCTTAATAGAGCTACACAGCTTTGTAATACAATACAATATGTTTACGCATAACCATTTATCTGCAGTTAAGAGGCCAGAAAAAGTTCATAATTTGTGTATTTGTGCATAATTTAAATTTTTGTATACATATTATTATTCCAACTGATGTAGATTAGGATATAGTTATATCCAGCATTTTGTTGTGCTAATACTGCTTTTATTTCTCTTGTAGCTTGGCTATAATCTATACTGTATTTTCTGCCTCGAATCTTTTAACTCCATCAATTGTTGCTCTTTTGGGAGCTCGACTTTCTATGTTCATTTCTGGATTAGTTTACAGGTAAGATAAACAAGTAACAAGTTCACTTTCTTGTATTGTTATTTTCTCCTGCATTTTCAGAAATTATTTTCCTGTGTACCATTTGTATCCAACACAAGTAAACAAGTTAAGAATATTTTCATCTTAGAAATAAGAACATGAATTGACCATTCGGCTCTTTGAGCTTGTTCTGCCATTCAATAAAACTATGGTTGATTTTCTACCTCAGCTCCATTTTCCCATCTGCTTTCCATATCCCTTAATCCCCTAGAACCCAAAGTTATCTATCTCACTGTCCTCTGAGGTAGAAAATCCCAAAGATTCACAGCTCACTGAGTGAAGCCCATTTCAGGCCTAAATGGTTGACCCTTCATTCTCAGACTGTGACCCCATGTTCTAGCTTTCCCAACCAGGTGAAATAATCTGAGTGTTTACCTTATTGAGCCCTTCAGAATTTTGTATGTTTCAATGGGATCTAGACTCCTGAGAGTTTAAGCCCATTCCACTTAGCCTCTCATCAAAGGACAACCCTTTCATCCCAGGAACCAATCTAATGAACCTTCATTGTACCATCTCTAAAGCAAGCATCCCCTTCCTTAGATAATGAGACCAAAACTGCACACAGTACTCCAGTTCAAGCCTCGCTAAAGCACTATGCAATTATAGCAAGACTCCTTTATCCTTGCACTTCAGTCGTCTTGCAATAAAGGCCAACTTGCTATTTGTCTCCCTAATTGCTTGCTACACTGCATGCTAACTTTCTGTGTTCTTTTAATGAGTACACCTAAGTTTCTCAGAACATCAGTGTGTTGAAGTTTCATGCTTTATTGAAAAACATTCTGCTTTTCTATTCTTACTACTGAAGGTCTCAGCAAAATCCTGTGCAATTGCAGTTAGACCTCTGTACAGTAGTAGACTCTGGGTTTGGGAAGGGATTTTGGAGGGCAGAATATTCAAGAGAAATTAAGGTTTCTTGCTTCCTCTTTTAGATAGGAGCTCTGCACCATCAATATTGCTCATGAGTTTGATCAACTAAGACACAGATCTACTTAGTCTTCCTATATTTCTATTTGCTGTTTTTATTTCCCCATTTTTAATCTTGAATATTGGCAAAACAAACCTTGGATTTGTTGATTAGCGCTTGCCACAATCAGTTAAGTGGAGGAATTTATTTTGTTTTTAATGTGTATTTGTATATAAAGTTACAACAATTTTCTATTTCATGCACAATCCAAGTGCATATATGTTTTTTTCAAGCTGCACTGGTTCTAAAGCAGGCATTTGCTGTTGGTTTAGCCCAGGAGTATAATACCATTCCCCTGTAACTGAAAGAACCTAAACACAGTTTGCAGATTTCCAAACTTCATATTATAAAATATTGCTTCTATGATTAAGCAGAGTCACAAAATGATTAAATGGAATCAATGTGGATTTATGAAAGCTAAAGTGGGACAAATATGTTAGTATTTTTGTGGATGTAACTAGCAGGATGATTAAGGGAGAGCCAGTGAATGTAGTATACTTGGATTTGCAGAAGTGATTCAAAGTGCCACACGATTGTTACACAAGATTAGGACTCATGGGATTAAGACCATAAAACGTAAGAGCAGAAGTAGGCCATTTGGCCCATCGAGTCTGCTCTGCCATTCAATGAGATCATGGTTGATCTGATAATCCTCAACTGCACTTTCCTGCCTTTTCCCCATAACCCTTGATTCCCTTACTGATTAAAAATCTGTCTATCTCTGTCTTGAATATACTTAATGACCAAGGTTCCACAGCCCTCTGCAGTAAAGAATTCCACAGATTGACCATCCTCTGAGAGAAGAAATTCCTCCTTATCTCTGTTTTAAATGGGTGCCCCCTTACTCTGAGATTATGCCCTCTGGACCCAGACTGTCCCACAAGGGGAAACAACCACTCAGCATCTACTCTGTCAAGCCCCTAAGAATCTTATATGTTTCAATAAGGTCGCTTCTCATTCTTCTAAACTCCAATGAGTACAGGCCCAACCTACTCAACCTCTCCTCATAAGAAAATCCCTCCATACCCGGAATCAACTTTCTCTGGACTACCTCCAATGCCAGGAAATCTTTCCTTATAAAATTGGGGGTAGTTTTTTTATATATATTGTTTCATGGAATGTGGGGATGTGATATCAAGGCAGCATTTGACTGAGCGTGGCATCAAAGAGCCCTAGCAATACTGAAGTCAATGGAAATTGGAGGGAAAAGCTCCTACTGGTTGGAGTTATACCAAGCACAAAGGAAGGTGGTTGTGGTTGTTGGAGATCAGTCCTCTCAGTCCCAGGGCATTGCTGCAGAAGTTCTTCAGTGTAGTATTTTTGACCCAATCATCATCATCTGCTTCAGTAATGACCTTTCGTTCATCATAAGGTCCAAAAGTGGGGATGTTTGATGGTGATTGCACCATGTTCAGCACCATTTGTGACTCCTCAGATACTGAAGCAGTCTGTGTCAATATACAGCAAGACCTGGACAACATTCAGGCTTGGGCTGATAAGTGGCAAGTGACATTCATGCCACACAAGTACCAGGCAATGATCATCTCCAACATGGGAGAATCTCACCATCTTCCCATGACATCCAATGGCATTATCATCACTGAATTCCTCTTTATCAACATCCTGGAGGTTACCATTGACCAGAAACTGGACCAGCCATATAAATACTATGGCTACAAGAGCAGGTCAGAGGTTGGGAATTCTGCAGTGAGTAACTTGCCTCTTGACTCCCCAAAGACTGCAACGTCTACAAGGCACAAGTCAGGAGTGTGATGAAATACTCTCCACTTGCCTGGATGAGTGTACAGACTGCTTCAGTATCTGACAAGCCACGAATGGATGAGGGCAGCTCCAACAACACTTAAGAAGCTTGCTTGATTGGCACCCCATCCACCACCTTAAATATTCACTCCCTCCACCACTGACGCACAGTGTCAGCAGTGTGTACCATCTACAAGATGCACTGGAACAACTCACCAAAGCGGCTTTGACAACACATTCCAAACCCACAACCTCTACCACCTAGAAGGACAAGGGCAGCAGACACATGGGAACGTCATCACCTGCAAGCTCCCCACCCATGCCACACGCCATCCTGACCTGGAACTATATTGTCGTTCCTTCACTCACTGGGTCAAAATCCGGGAACCCCCTTCCCAACAGCACTGTGGGTGTACCTACACCACATCCACTGCAGCAGTTCCAACCTAATAATAAAACAGCTTCTAATTTATGGAATTGAGGCTTGCCAGTCTTGCTTGGTGTTAGCATTCATTCTTCCCTTGGTGTGCTATTTTCATTGTTCATTGTTAGGTCATCTGTTAGAAGGAAATATTGGCTTTCTGTCCTGCTATAGCTTAAATGCATCATTGATCTATCTCCCAAGAACTTCACTGTTGCTGAACTTCAAAATCCTGGAACTCCCTTCCCAACAGCACTGTAGCTGTACCTATACCAAATGGACTGCAGCGATAGGTTCACCACCACCTCAAGGGGAATTAGGGATGGGCAATAAATGCTGGACTACCCCAATGCCCACATCTTGTAAAAGAAATGATGGTGGTGTTCCCATGTGCCTGCTGCCCCTGTCCTTCTATTGGTAGAGGTCCTGGGTTTGGAGCAAAAGAACACAAGAAATAGGAATAGGAGTAAACCACATGACCCATTGAGCCTGCTGCATTATTCATTTACTCCTGCTCCTATTTCTTGTGATCTTTTGCTCCAAACCCAGGACCTCTACCAATAGAGGGACAGGGGCAGCAGACACATGGGAACACCACCACCAAATATTCTGTTTTTTTTATTCTTAGTACCAAGTGAATATCTTCACACTTCCCTATATCTGCCATCTTGTTGCTCACTCACTTAACCTGTCTATATCTCTTTGCAGTTTCTCTGTCACACAGCTTACCTTTCTACCTAGCTTGGTATCATCAGCAGACTTAGGTACTTTACTCTCTGTGTCTTCATCTAATTCAGTAATATAGATTATAAATAACTGAGGCCCCAGCACTGATCCTTGTGGCACTCCACTATTCACTGCCTACCAACTTGAAAAAGCCCCATTTATGCCCACTCTCTGTTTTCCGTCCTTTAACCAGTCCTCTACCCATGCTAATATATTATCCCCAACTCCATGAGCCCTCATTTTGCCTATTAATCTTTTGTGTGGCACCTTATTGAATGCCTTTTGGAAATCCAGGTATACTACTTATCTATTCTACAAGTTACATCCTCAAAAAACTCTTAAATCTGTCAAACAGGATTTCCCTTAAGTAAAACCACGTTGACTTGTTCTAATTATACTGTGCTTTTCTAAGTGCATTGTTAAGACTTCCTTACCGATAGATTTCAGCATTTTCCCAACAACTGATGTTCGACTAACTGGCCTGCAGTTCACTGTTTTCTCTCACCCTCCTTCCTTGAAAAGTGATCTGACGTTTGCCAACTTACAATCTAGGGAAACCATTGCCGAATCTAAGGAATTTTGGAAAATTATAGCTAGTACATTCACTATCTCTGCAACTCCCTTTTAGAACCCCAGGGTATAGGCCATCAGGTTGGATTTTAGCCCTTCAAGTTTCTTGAGTAATTTATCTCTGCTGATATGAACTTCCCTAATTTCCTCACTCGTTTTTTGCCCCAAGGTTACTGTTTATTTCTGGTATGGAACTTGTCTCTTCTACTGTGAAGACAGACAAATTATTTGTTTAACACCTAGGCCATTTCCTCATTCCCCATGATAATTTCTCCAGTCTCTGCTTCTAAGGGACCGACATTTATTTTAGCTACTCTCTTTCTTTTTAATAACTTATGAAAACAGATTGTAAGAGCTTTTATATTTCTGGCTAGTTTGCTCTTATATTCTATGTTTTCCCTTTTTTATTAACTTTTTGGTAGCCCTTTGATTTCTAAAACACTCCCATGCTGGAAAGTCCTGTTGAAGGAGGCTTGGCGAGTTACTACAGTGTTATCTATGTGAAAAACTATCATATATCAGCAGTGACTGAAGATTGGTGAATGGACAGAATGCAACACAAGAATAAAAAAAGTAATTTTCAGGTTGGCAGGGTGTAGCTAAGGGAGATCATTGCTTAGACCTCAACTATTTGCTATCTATGTCAATGACTTAGATGAGGGAACCAAGTGTAACACATCCAAGCTTATTGCCAATATAAAGCTGAAGAGGCATATCAGGATGCATCATGGGATTACCTAGGCTTGGACAAGTTGCTTGGATAAATCTTAAAAGTGTCTGCAGTTTAAAAAAAATAGAATGAATATTGCCTTTTGGCCATGCCCGGAAACTAATGCCAACCTATGGGGTCAGTTCATGATAAAGCTAAAGGAATATGACCTTTGGATCAGGATAAAGTAAGTTGATGAATGGTCACGAATTTTACTGCAATAAACTGGATTGCTTAACCTCGGGGTCAAGTTGAGATATGCAGATGACTTGGCACAGCAGCAAAATATCTGGATAGATAAGCAAAGTTTGTTTTGGAATGAACTGTGAACATCATTTGTGCTAAAGGTCAGGTCATTCCGTGACTGTTTTATGAATTCCTCCGGAATTGCGGAGGTGATGAACAGGTCATTCCGCCTGTTTATGTTGTAAACTCATTTGTAATTAAGGATCTAACGATTCAACATACAAGATGAGAACATTGTGAATTAATAATGGGTTATCCCAAAGATGGTATATCTAACCAACAGAAATTTTGTAACTTCGAATTGCCTTTTAGAGCATTCTGAAAGGGCCATGTGTACACGCTTGTACTAAATGAAGAACTACTTACAGTTGACTCTTTGTTGAGTGTCCTTTAGGTACTCCACAACAAAGCCACAAGGGAATGTAAGCTATGAGGAGGGCACAAAGAGACAGCAAGAGGATAAAGACTGGTTGAATGATTTGGATAAGGAGGTGGGAAGTGTAAAATTATCCACTTTGGTAGGAAGAATGGAAAAGCAAAAATTTTTTCAAAGGGTTACTAAATATTGTACATGAATCACAGTGCCCACAAACAGCAGTATGATAATGAACAGAGGGTCTTTTTTTTTGATTGAGGGATAAATGTTGGCCAGGACAGGACATTGGTGACTACTCCCTTGCTCTTCTTCAACTGGTGCCGTGGGATCTTTTTCGTTCAGCTGAGTTAACAGATGGGGCCTCAGTTTAAAGTCTCAACCAAAATATAGCATCTCCGGCAACATTGAGAGCATTACAGCACAGGTACTCAGAGGCTGCTTCCCTTGGCTGCAGAGTGTAGAATTGGGACATAGCCTCAGGGTGAGGCGTTGTCCATTTAGGCCTGAGATGAAAAAATTCTTCACTCAGAGGTTTATGAACCTTTGGAATTCTCTGCCGCAGAGGGCTGTGGATGCTCAGTCGATGAGTACATTTGAGACTGATTGATTGTTTTTTGGCACCAAGAGTGGTAGTCTGAAAATGCAGTTGATGTGGAACTTCAACCATTATCTTATCGAAAGGCAGAGCAGGCTCGAGGGGTCATATGACCTTCTCTACTCCTGCTCCTATTTCTTATGTTCTCCTAAGAGGACTTTTTGGATGGCAGGCATAGTGTAGTTGTCTAGGAAATGACTGTTTCCAGTAAGGGAATGATAAACCTAAAACCTGCATTGCACAACATAAGAACAATTTTAAAACTTATTAGGTAAACACCATACTGTGAATACTGGAAATCCAAGAGAGAAATGGAAAATGATGGAAATGCACAGCAGGTCTGGCAGCATCAGCGGAGAGAAAAGTGGAGTTAGTGTTTCGGTTTAATGATCCTTTGTCAGAGCGGAAGTACTTAGCGGTATAACAGTTTATAACTAAGGCAGGGAAATGTGGGAGGAAAGAACAAAAGGGAAAATTAGTTTGGTATTCACTGTTACAAACACTGGACTTTACAAGATGGTTATGTTTTAAAATGTCTCCTTTAATTTAAGGTGAAACAATATTCTGAAAAGGGCAATTGAATTTTACTAAAGACCTCCACTCCAAGACACACCTACGTGGTCTGGTTGTTATGGGGATGAACTCGAACAGATGCATAGAATGCGGGTACAGCAAGTAATTAGGAAAGCTAATAGAATGTTATTGTTTATTGTGAGGGAAATTGAATACAAGAGTAGCCGGTTATGCTTCAGTTACACGGGGCATTGGTGAGACCACATCTAGAGTACTATGTGCAGTATTGGCCTCCTTTATTTAAGGAAGGATGTGAATGTGTTAGAAACAGTTCAAAGAAGGTTTGCTAGACTAATACCAGGAATGGGCAGATTGTCTTATGAGGAAACGTTGGACAGGCTAGGATTTGTATATGCTGCAGGTTAAAAGAGTAAGACTTGATTGAAACATACAAGATCTTGAGGGGTCTTGACAGGGTAGATGTGGATAGGATGTTTCCTCTTGTGGGAAAATCTAGAACTAGGGCTCACTGTTTAAAAATAGAGGGTTGCTCATTTAAGACAGATGGGAAAAAAAATTGAGGTTTGTAAGTCTTTGGAATTCTCTTCCTAAAAAGGTAGTGGAGGCAGAATCTGAATAATTTAAAGGCAGAGGTAGATAGATTCTTAATGAGCACGGGGATGAAAGGTTAACGGGGGTAGGCAAGCATGCGTAGTTGAAGTTAAAATCATATCAGCCATGATCTTATTGAATGGTGGAGCAGGCTTGAAGGGCCAAGTGGCCTACCCCTGCTCCTAATTCGTATGTTCCTATGTTTGTATGTAGAAATCTGTCAAAATCAGGAAACAGTCTTCACATGTTTCTGCAGTGGCTCACAGTACAAAGGGATAGCTGCTTGGTGAGAGAGAGAGAGCAACTACCCGCTATAGAGGAGCAGAATACTTGTAAGAATCCATTTCCTGTTTGAAAGGAAGGGAACAGAACAGAGGGGACTTTTGGAGATTTAGGAACAAGGAGTCCCTGAGATGGGCATTGCTGGTAGAAGTTGGGCCTGGAAATCTCGGGCTGACGTTCAAAGAATACTGGAAGTTGCAGCCTAGCGCGGCAGGGAAAAGTGAGCCAGCTGGAGAGTTGGGAGTAGCATTAGACTTCTTCTTGTAAAGTTACTCATCTGCTAGAAGTTCATTGCACAGAAAGGGGTTGTAAGACTCATCTCAATTGCTTTAGATAGTAAATGCAAAAGCACCTCTTCTTTTGTTCAATGTATTAGTTGCCTGTTAAGTAAGTTTGATTTAGGTTTATTTGTTGCAATAGAAGTCTTAAAGCATGAAATCTTGTCCTTTGGTTATTTCCGATAGTCATTGTGGAAATTCATCTCTTTTAAAAAGTTATCTGTCTCTGTGGGGATTGTAACAAAACTGATCAAAGGGAAAAGAAATCTATGAAGATGAGCAAGATGTTACATTGTATGTCGAGCATTTTCTGTTTCTATCATAATTTGCAGTATCTGTATGTGAACACTTGTGGTATGAGAAGTTTCCCCAAACTGAATATTGTCCAGATTACTTGGCATTATTCACCAAGAAATTAAATGCATTTCATTCCTTTGCATAATTTAACATAAAATGATAAATATGATTTTTTTTAAAAAAACAGCTTATTTTCAGTTTTTGTATGAAATGCACTGAATTCATGAGTACTCAGTGAAAGGATGGTTTCCTATTTCAATGCTCCATGGAGGAGTCCTTGTATTTTTCACAAAATCTTGACTATAATAGAGGGATTATAATTTACTGAGTTAAATTGGGGTACATTTATATTTAGTCAAAATTGTCTTTTTTTTTCAGCGCCTATGCTGCAGTTTTCATTGAGCCATTCACTTGGTCATTTTACTTGTCTTCTGTCGTCATTGGAATAGCAGCTGCAGGTGAGTTTTCGTTCTGCTGTGCTAAGCAACATGCATAGGACCTGAGGAGAAAAGCTTTTAGTCAGATTCTGATCTATACTAATGAAATTTGACTTGTTAACCAAATGTTTTCTTTTTAGGATGAGAAAATAATGATTAAAATTCCATTACATATGAGAAGTTTTCTAGTCATAGTATTTGTATTACATTCTTAAATTAGTTTCATCCAAACTGTGAACTAAGTCGGGCATGAGCATTTTGCCTCATGATGGACGAAAGCTAAGTAGAGATTCCGTTTGGATTGAGTTGATTTGACAATCATCTTAGTAGTTGTTTTCAACTGATGTGGATGTGACATTTTTCCTCCTTCTGTTGAGTTATTTTTTCCTTTCACTCTAGAGATGGTGATTCATGGTTCAATAGGCAGTAGCAAGCTTCAGGTATCTATCCACAGTGCTCATTGATCATCTTTCAGAGGGGCAAAACAATCAAATTTTGTTTTTGTTTTAAATGCTTTGTTCTAAGTATCCTCATTAAAGCCACATGATCCTCCCTGTTCTCACACTTCGAAGTTACTGCAGCTACAGGTAAATCTGTTATTTTCTCTTCCTTCATTGACCATAAGACATAAGAGCAGAAATTAGGCCATTTGGCCCATCAAGTCTGCTCCGCCATTCAATCATGGCTGATAAGTTTCTCAACCCCATTCTCCCGCCTTCTCCCCGTAACCTTTGATCCCCTTTGATTGACAGTTGTATTTCCTGTGAATTTTGACATTTTATTCATGAACAAATTGTTCATTTTGCTTTCATATTTTTGGCAGCATCCTCAAATTAAGTCTGTTGGGTGAAACGTTTCACCTATTTCTTTTTTGAACTCCTTAACTTCCAAATTTTTATTTGTCTCCCTTGGTATTTGAAGTCTTCATCATAAAGAGCAATTTGCCTGGTCAGTTCCATTTGTAACCTTAACCTTAGTTGGATCACTCACTTTTTGTAGTTAGTTTTTAATTCAACAGCAAATTTTACCAGTTTTCTTATTCTTTCCTTACAACTTAATTCGTGGATATCTGAAAACTTCATTGCTTGCAACTGTACTTTTGCTGTTGAATTGCTGAATGCCCCAGTATCAAAGTTCCTATTGCAGCCCTACTTTTGGGGAGGACAAAATGGATTACTCGGGTGACTCTGGAAAACTTAATTGTCCAAGGATGATGATGTCACGTGCATTTGACTTTTCAACTGAGAAATGGTAATCATAACAAAGATGATGAAAGTAAAACCAAATGTAATATTTCAAAACATATCAGTGGTACAATACATGGAATCTATGTTTGGTACAATTGATTTGGTTGGACGTTGGTTTAATTTCCCCACAAAGGTTGAGCAGTTTTTGAAAGCGAAGGAAAGTCTGAGGGAGTGGTTACTGGACTGTTCTCTCTCAGCTTCCAGTAGTTGACTTGAGCCATATACTTTAGAGCCTTGAAGCAGTGGATCTTGATTTGCCTGACCCATGTGGCCTGAAAAAAAAAGTGCAATGTTTTTCTTTGATAAAAGGAAACTAAATGCAGAAGTGGAAGATTTCCTCTCTGTACCAATGGAATAATTGTCAACCAGCTCTTCATTTCTGGGTTAAGAGTTTGCTCTGTCGGTCACAGAGGAAATCTTCCCCACAATTACTACAATATTGATCTGAAGTTTGTATGAAATATAGTTGTAATTCAAATCTTGAATGAATTAAAAAAAAAAATTCAAAGTTACTCTGAGTGCATTGACACTGTACTGGACTCCCACCACCCAATTCTCTTAAATGTTCAGATTGCAGACACTCAGTCCTGGTTAATAAATGTCAACTGTTGCAATATAAAGCTAATTATAAACGCAGATTGCTGTATCTTGACCCCCTAACCCATGAGTGTTCCACATGTATGTCAATCTGAAAGTGCTCTATGTTAATTTGCAGAAATACCTGAACAACATTTTGTAAGATTTCCTCTTAAGATCTTCAACAATTAGTTAATACATACATTCCAGTAACCCATAAACTATGATCACTGGAATATTTTACTAAACTGGCCTAAGATGTTTGTTACAATGATAAAAACAATTTCCTGAAAATACATAGCAAGTCTGGCAGCATCTGTGAACAGAGAAACAGAGTTGGCATTGCAGTTGATTACCTTTCATCAGAACTGGAAATAGTTTGAAATGTATTCGGTTTTTAAGCAGGTCAAATGGGGAAGGGTTTTCACGAACAAAAGGGAAGGTCTGGGTGACAGGAGAGATTAAATGTCAAAAGAGTTGATGGTACAGTTCCAAAGGGAATGTTAATGGGAGAAGTGTCTTGAGGAGATGTGAATGGTGAACAGCTGCAGAATAGCAGGAAAATACAAGCAAAACCAAAACATACAAAGAAAAGTGTTCTTTGGAGTCAGCATGTGTATTTCTGCCAACCCATTTCTATTTCATTGGGTAAGCCAAATACAGATTGGGTGACTGCTTTGTGGAGCGCCTTTTTTCAGTCAGCAAGCATAACCCCGAGCTTCAGGTCACCTGTCATTTTAAGACCCTACCTTGCTGTCACTCTGACCTCTGTCCTCGGCTTAATGCAAATTTCAAATGAAGTTCAATATAAGTTTGAGGAACAGCACCTCATTTTTTAGATTAGACACTTTACAGCTTTCCAAGCTCAACAAGTTCAACAGTTTCAGACTGTAACCTCTGGCCCCCATTTTCTTTGTACGTTTTGGTTTTACTCTTGTTTTTCCCCTGTTTTTGCTCTTCAACAGCAGCCATTCTTCATTCTGCCATTCATACCTCCTCTAGACACATAATTTGTTTCTTTGTTTGTCCCATTATCACTTACTTTGGCCCTGATCCACCAACTCCTTTGTCATTTAATCTTTTCTGTCCTTCATCCTATCACAGACCTTCCCTTTTGTTCTTTGCACACCCCCCTGCCATTTCATCTGCTTAAAATCTACTACATTTCTAACTTTCCCCAGTTCTAATGAAAGGTCATTGACCTGAAATGTTAACTCTGTTTCTCTGCCCATAGGGTGCTTCCAGTCTTTTCTGTATTAAGCAAGTACAGAGGTAGGGAAAGGAGGCACTGGTTGTGGGGAGGAGAGGCAAAGAAGAAAAGAGAAAGGTCTGTGATGACAGAGATTAAATGACAAGAGAGAGTACTTGATAGAAGTGGGATAGTACTGAGACAAATATAGAAACAAAAGATGTCTGCAGAAGTTGTTAATGGAGAAATGCAGGATCATTACCAACAGCTGCCATCCCAAAACAAACAAGGCTACACTTGTTGATGCTGCAGTTGCAGGGAGTGAACTTCCCGCCCATGGACAGTTAGTGTCTGTGACATCGAAGCCAGTGACTGTTTGGCTTCAGTGGCACAGTGTGTAATTGCTGTTTTGATATTGTTAAACTCTCCCCATGGCTATTCTTCTCTTTCTTAGGCAGTCCCTTGGGATCAGGGATGACTTGCTCAAACTCATGTTTGATGGATTCTGAGATGGCTTATAGGTCCAACATGCAATCTGCAGTTTCTGCCACAGGACAGGTAGTACTTGAAGTGTTGGGTAGATAGGTTGTTTGGAGGTTTGTGTGCTCTCTCCAACCCCTCATCTTCACTTCACGTTCCCAACAAAGAACCTCAATGCATTTGATGCCTTCCTGAATATGCCTTCTCCATTTTGGTTGCTCACAAGCCATGAGTCAATGGGTATCTTTGACCTCTTTAGGGATGCTTTGAGGACATCCCTAAAGCGTTTTCACTGTCTTCCTGGGAGTCTCCTGCCGTGACCAAGTTCTGAGTAGAGCAGTTGATTTGGAAGTTTGGTGACAGGCATGTGGCCAACATGTCTGTCCATTGGAAATGGTCTTAAGTGATTAGTGCCTCGCTGCTGGACAAGTTGGCTTGGGAGAGGGCACTATTTTTAGACCGTCTTTCTTGCCCCTGAATTTGGAGGATCTTGCAAAGGCACCACTGATGGCTATTCTCCAGTGCTTTGAGGTGCCTGCTATAGCTTGTCCAAGTCTCCAAAGCATCTCGAAGCGCGGGGATCCCTGCTGCCCTGTAAACCATGCCCATGCACAGAGGGGACTTCTGATCCATGATGGGAGTGAAAAAGTAACACAAAAAAAGGGAGCAGAAGTTATGATCTCAACTTGTTCAACTCTGTATTATGTCTGGCAGATTGTAAAGTGCCTAATTGAAACACTGTTCCTCACTGTTACATTGAGCTTGGAACAGTCTAGGAGGCCAAGGCCAACGACAGCAAGATCAGAGTGGGAATGGAGCTGAGAATCAAAATGATAGGTGACTGGAAGCTCAGGGCCACGCTTGCGAACTGAATGGGCATGCTTCGTAAAGTGATCACCCAATCTGTGTTTAGTGTCTCTGACGTAGAGAAGATTGCATCATGAGCAGAGAATACAGTATATTAAATTGAAAGGAGTACAAATAAATTGCTGTTTCACCTGGAAGCAGTGATTGTGGCCTAGGTCAGTGAGAAGAAAGGAGGTAAAAGTGAAGATGTAGCATCTCCTTTGCTTGCTCAAGAAGGGGAAAGGGGTATTGTGTGATAGAGATGATTGTTCCAAAGCTTGAACATTTCTGATCCTTATTTCTTTTCAGTGATATGGACGGCACAAGGCAACTGTTTGACAGTGAACTCCGATGAAAACACTATTGGAAGAAACAGTGGTATATTTTGGGCTCTCTTACAATTTAGGTATTTACTAAAAATTAACTTTACAAACTAGAGCACAGCATTTCTGAACTCTACTTAGGTGAATAAATGTGTGCATTGTAGAGATATTTCAAGGCTGGGAGCTTTTCACCTCTCCTCATGTTTTCTATTTAAATATGGGATTATGCATCCAAGTGCCAATCATGTGGAGGCGAAATTTTTAATGTATGCTTATTGGTTTATGTTGTAATACATATAAATCTGTGAACTTATTAATACTTCTTGCTGCTCTTTTTGGACATTTTTTTCCCCCAGCCTTCCTTGCCTGTTTCAATCATTTTTAAGTTTTAAAACTTGAATATATTATATGAACATAGCACTCCAATTTGCTTTCTGACTGATCTTTGCTAATTACTTAGTGAGATTTGTAATGTTTTTAATGGGCTGTACAGACTTGGGAATTGTATTTTCCAACAAACATTGACAGCCATTACATTTCCATACTGAAAGTTGAATGTTTAAGTTCAAATAGCTCATAAGTATTTAAAAGTTACAGAAACTGAAGCATTTAAAACGCAGTGTCCTTTCTTTTAAAAATGCTCCTCATGTTGTTTTGTAAAACAAGATTTTTTTGGGAGCGGGTATATAAGTTGATGGTATGGGGAAAGATGATTATAGAATTCCAAAATCTGAACTCAACAGAATTGTAGATTCCTATTGTAATTTGTATCTATATTTGCTAAAGATGACCCAGCAAACCTTACAGAATAAGCTTTTTAGATAATTTCTTAATCTTAAAATACTTGTGATTTGGTATCCTTCTAAATTCAGCTTCTCATGGCATACACTTGATGCTCAACTGTGATGCCTTTTGTTGTCATCTTGATATATTTCATAAAACTGAGTTTTACCTAAACAATTCAAATGGTGAACTATTTTGCAGACTACTTGTACCCATGTACAGTGTTGGACTTAGCTAGATGCAATATGTTCAAATAGATGCTAGCATATCCATATTGTGATCTGATCAAACACTGGGATATGCATTCTTGTGTAGTTTAAAATATATTTCTAAATCAGTTCTGTTTTCCTTTCCTTATGTTTCAATACTAAATAATAAAGTTTCAAGGTTTATTATCAAACCTTGTCTTATACAGTGGGGGAAGAAATGTTTGTGTGACTTACATTGATTCCTCAGGCAAGCAGTGGCACAGTGAGCACTATGTTCTCCCTTGATATAATTGAAGTATGCCAGGCAGGGAGCAACCCATTGTGCTGCCTGCCCTCAGGAAATCAACAGAACAGCGTGACGCAAACAAATCTCTGACACACACACACACACACACACACACACACACACACACACACCGATGTCTTGCTCAGCAAGCTAATTTTTTTTGTTCCTAAGTTTTGTCCTTTGGGTGAAGTTCTAGAGAGCAGTTGCTGCATTTGGAACTGTACCCTCTAAGTTAGAATGGTAAAATAATGCTGCTTCTGGTACAATAAAATTACCTAAAATGTTATTTGAATTTGCCTGTGTTTTAGTCACATCTAGTTTCAATTAATTCTTCTATTTTAACTATTATTATAATAATCATTAGTTCAGTTACAATAAGTGGCCTGCTTTTATTCAGTGGAAATATAATCATCTCTTTTCTTTCTCTAGTCTTTTGTTTGGAAATCTTTATATATATCTTGCCTGGAAAGGAGAAAAGCACATCTCAGGTCAGTTTCATCCAAAACCTGTACTGAGCATATGCAAGTTGAACTGAGCCAAAGAAAGTATCTTATTGCAGAGTATTGGTACTTAATAACCAACAGATTTAGAGTTTTGCTTGTTTTGGTGCTTTGCCTTTTTATTGATTATGAATATTAAAAATTACTTTCTCAATTAATAACGAGAGACAAACTTCATTGCACAAATGCTGTTCCATGCACCACCTGTAACATTTCACAATAGATATTAAAGGAACACTCTTGGGAACTAATGAAAGGTCATCCATTCATTATTGACTATCTTCATCTATCACATTGATGTAAAACTGAATTTTTGTTAGCATTGTGCTATGCCGCACTGTCTACTCTCCACAATTCTCGGTACTTGCTGTGCTTACTTTTTTTTAAATATATTTTTGCCCGGACACTGGCACTATTAGCTTCTCCAGTGTTGACCCTGACACATACTAATGGATTAACCCCATTTTTATGTTGAAGCACAAGTTTTTGTACATCCTTACAGGAGCATGACATTAATGGAGTATGGGATGCAACCAGAATGCAGTAACTGTTTGGGGATGTTTTAAGTAATCTGGGGCTAAAAATTTATAAATGTAGTGCTGCTTCAAAATGGTGCTGCATATACTATGTAGGCATGGACTAGATGGGCCAAATGGCTGCGGGCTGTGCAGATTGACACTGCTTCTGTATTTATAATCTTTAATGCATCAAATCCATTATCTCACCAGCTGGTGGCTATTGGTTAGCAAATATCTTCTAAAGGTTTGCAGTACTGTTTGCTTAGTATCTATTAATCTTTTACACAATGCCCTCTAGTACAATGCGTGGTGATTTTCAACCTTTTTAATATTCGTATTTCCTTTTGTAAAATTATTAAATTCTATGATCTTAACTTTGTCTCTATAACTATGTTAGCACTGAGTTCTCCCCTTCCTAGTTCCATTCCTCCTTCACAGAGGCAGTCTATCTATCTTCTCCCTCTTCTTTCTTGGCTGCACTTTATTTGCCTTTGCCATCCTCCTCCCACAATCGTGCAATATTCTTCCCCCGTGTCTCTTTATGGAGTTACTGTATCCCATCTTCACCCATCCCTCCCTACTTTGTAGAGCCATCTTGTTGTCTTGTTCTTTTCCCCTAAGTTCATAAATGCACTCTTCCCCTCTTTCTCTGTTTTAGCAGTTTAATAATTTCATACTAATCTTTCTTTTTTGGTCTTTTCAGATCATAACCGGAGGACCGTTTTTACTGCACTAACTGTAATTAGTGGAGTGGGAAGTGTCCTATTTTTACTTATAAGGAAACCTGCTTCAGAGGTTTTGGCTGCAGAAGAAGACAGATGTGATGATGAGTCTGATACTGTACTTCAGTGAGTTTGTTTTTGTTTTTTAAATAGAGGCTATGATGAGCAATTCTACTATTTGTTATATTGGGAAATTCATAGGTTTAATTTTTCCTTTTTATTTGTGTGTGCATGTACTGGAGATATTCTGTATAGATGCATTGACCTTGAGGCTGTAAATTGGGAATGTGCAAGTTTATTTTAATTTATTTACTTAATAGGCCTCAAGTGCATATGATGCAATGTTGAAAACCATCACATTCTCCTTAATATACATACAAACCTTTCCAAAACTTCAGGTGGGCAAGAAAAGCACTCATGTATAGAGCTGGATTGCCAGGGCATAAGAACCAGAATGACGGTTACTGTCCTTTCAGCACCCCTGCAGTAAATCACCATCTCCCTTTCTATCATCGATCCAATATTGTTGTTCAGTGCTTCTGACCTTATCTTTATCTGAATCGGTTTGTCATTTAAGTAACAGTTCAGGATAAGCCAAGTTGGTTACTTTATGCATGAGCAAGGAGTTTAATTCCTTCACAAAAATTTATTTAGCTTCACATTCATGAACACAAATTAATGTATTTGTTGAAACTAATTTCTTCTTGCATAGCAATAAACTAATCTCTAGTTTTAATTTCTTTTTCCGCATTCACCAACATTTCAATTTCTGTGGCATGCTATAGATTAAGGTTGGGTTAGCTTGAATTTGTGTCAAAAGTAGATTAAAAGAAATTCAATAACTTTCACCTCTTGATAATTTATCCATATTAAAGAGCAAGTAAGGGTGACATTTTGTAACCAATGCAGCCTTGTGCTATGCACAAGATGAGAGTCCTGCTTAAGTTGAACCGATCCAATTGGAAATGCCTATTAATCTGAATATTAAATATTAACCATTTGACTAATTCTGTGGGGCTCAGTAGTAGTTAGATTTCTCTGGTGATTAACAAATTGTTTCGCATTGTTTACAGACCTCAAGAACAACGATCACAAGCAATAGATGCATTTCGTAAGCATGCTTTTATGGACAAATTTTTAACTGGCAAGGGGCGGTGTGGTCACAGGTACAGGTGGGCAGTTAAATCCAAAAAATATGCTGGCTTATCAGAAACCTAACATGCTTCACTCATTTCTGGCTTTTACTGTGGCGCATTTGGAGGGGCACTGAAATCACCCTGTGGAGATGTCGACTCTGTAATATATAAGGAGCCAGTTAATTCTGCTACCTAACATTCTGGCTTTAACAGTGTGTGCACAGGTCCCCCAAGCTGTGTGAAACTTGACAGGGTCAAGAAGGTAGGATCATAGAAAATGATTGTTTTCTGAAAATGACAGGCTGGAAAGACTTTAAAGAGCAAAACTGTATAGCTGCTTTTCTAAGACTGTGTTTCACTGCTCTAAAGGTGATTTCCAGCTTTTTGGAAGTCATTTCATCCATCTTGGACTTTATGACTTAGTTCTGCATTGATTTCCTAAAAAGCCTGGGTCCATGAACCTGCTGCTGGTTGGCCCAATTGTTTACAAGGGTCATATGTGAGGGAAGACTGCCAAAATCCTGGCACATGTCTAAAGTCATCGGTCTCCCCAAACCAGGCAAAGATCCAAAATTGCCATCAAGCTATCAGCCAATATCCCTGCTATCAATTAGTATGCTTCAAGGTACTTGGAAGAGAAATTCAACAGTGCTATCAAGCAGCACTTGCTCAGCAATAACCTGCTTACTGCTGCACATGTTGGGTTTTGCCAGGGCCACTCAGATCCTGGTAATTGACCAGGTTGAATTTATCCTGCTTTTTGTGGACAGGACAAACCTGGGAAATTTTCCATGTTGCTGGATAGATGCCAGTGTTGTAGCTGTACTGGAACAGCTTGGATAGAGTCACTGCTCATTCTGAAGCACAAGTTTTCAGTGTTATTGCTGAAATATTGTCAATGCCCATTGCCTTTTTAGTGGCCCAGTGCTTTCAGCTGTTCCTTGATAGTGCATGGAGTGAATCAAACTAGCTGAAGGAGGAGGCTGAGCTGGATCATCTACTCAGCACATCTGGCCAAAAATGATTGTAAATGCTTTAGCCCTGTCTTTTGCAGCGATGTGCTGGCCTCTCTCATAATTGAAGATGGCAATATTTGTGGAATCACCTTCTTCAGCTAATTGTTTAATTGATCACCACCGTTCACAACTAGATATGGCAGGGCTGAAGAGCTTAGATTGGATCCATTGGTTGTGGGATTGCTTAGCCCTGTTTATCACTTGCTGCTCACTCTGTTTGGCGTGCAAATAGTCCTGTGTTGTAACTTCACCAGGTTGACACCTCATTTTTAGGTATGCCTGGTGCTACTCCTGCCATGCCCTCCTGCACTTTTCATTGATCCCCTGGCTTGATGCCAAAGGTAGAGTGGGGGATATGATGGGCCATGAGGTTATAGGTTGTGGGTGAGTACCATTCTGCTGCTGATGGCCTACAGTGTCTCATGGATGCCCAGTTTTGAATTGCTAATTCTGTTCTAAACCTATTCCTTTTTGCATGGCGGAAGTGCCATACAACATGAAGAGTATCTTCAATATGAAGATGGGACTTCATTTCCGCAAGGACTGTGAGGTGGTCATTCCTACTAGTATTGTCGTGGACAGATGCATCTATGACAGGTAGAAGGCTGAGGACAAGGCCAAGTAGGATTTCCCTCTGGTTTCCTCACCACCTGCCACAGACCTAGTCTAACGGCTATCAATTTCAGGACCCAGCTTGCTTGGTCACTATTGTTGCAACTGAACCACTCTTGATGACGGACATTGAAGTCCCCCACCCAAAGTACATTCTGTGCACTTGACCTTAGTGCTTCTTCCAATTATTGTTCAACATGGAGGGGTATTGATTCATCAGTTGAGGCAGGGTGGTGAAGGCAGGTGGTAATTCCAGATTTACTAATTGAATCTAAATTCCACCAGCTGCCATAGTGGGATTTGAAACCCTGTTCCCCAGAGCACTAACTTGGACCTCTGGATCACTCATTCAGTGACATTACACTATACCACCGCCTGCCCATTGTGCGCTAAGTGACCGTGTGATATTTAATTTTGTCACCCTATGTCTGTGAGACTCCTGTCTCTATCACCAACAGCTATGAAGCCCACCACTTGATCTCCAAGGCCTGTTGCACTGCAGTGGCTAATGTGGTCATGATTGACCACTCCCAGTCCTCTGCCTCTTCCTGGAGTTGTGGACTCTCTTCTCCTGCAAGGAGAGAAAGCAGAAATTCATGTATGTGAAAAATGGAATATATAGCTGGGTTTAACAACCAAGGCAAAGCCCACTTCTTTGAGAAACGAGTACCTGACCTGCTTCAGGCCTCCCCATTGCAAGTTGGTCAGTTTCATTACAATTTTGCCCTAGATGTACATGTGTAAGTAGCCAGTTTTTTAGTAAATTACTAGAACTTTCTTAAAATCTTTTATTGTGTTAATGAGAATTTTCTTTCTATAATAGGAAGTGCAATCCGTATATTCTTCACCAAAGATATGCTGCTACTAAGTATTACTATTGCTTACACTGGTAAGATCGTCCCAGAAGTCAGATAAATCTAATAAAGGAGTTTGTGTAGATACGAGATTTTGCTTGTCAAAAATTCTTTTTTTAAGTTTTGATCGCTTCAATTCAATTATTTTTGCATGTTGTAAATCAAATTAATTCCCTAGTTACATCTTTTCAAAATGTTCTTTTATACAGAGTGAACAACATTTTTTCAATCATTAATATTGTGAAGAAGTTATATCCATTAAAAATAAAGACTTTAAGGATGCTTCTGTTACAATTTTATCGATTACAAACGTTTAGTTCCTGTTCAATTTAAAACATCACCATATTCCCAGCAAGAGGGAGGCTAGAGCAAACATCTTGGGCTTACAATCGTGTTGCATAACCAACCTCTGGAGGATGCATGTGCTCAGCTGTGCACTTCTAATGATTGGTAATGCTATGATTTGAAATGACGTGGATCTATCCTGCACCATACAAGTGTTGTTAATTTGCTAGTTGGTTGACTGGTGGTACAGCAAAAAGACTAGTTAGTTAATGCGAGGAAGCTAAATGATAAAATTACTTATGCTTCAGAGTTTAAGCAAGAGCTAAGGCAGAGATTGAGTCAGTGAAAATGTTGAATTGTTTCTTTTCTAGGTTTTGAGCTAACCTTTTTCAGTGGGGTCTATGGAACCTGTTTGGGGGCAACAAATCGCTTTGGGAATGAAGCCAAAAGCCTGATTGGTTTATCTGGCATCTTCATTGGTGTTGGAGAAATCATAGGTTTGTGATCATTTGCAGTTGCATTAATTATTAAATATTGAAATCTGCTTATATTAAACAGAATTGCATTGACTTTGGTTTGTAAATTTTTATTTCTAGGTGGTGCAACTTTTGGTTTATTGAACAAATTCCTCAGCAAGTATCTCGGCATTGGCAGGAACCCTGTAGTTCTTCTGGGTTTATTAACTCACATGATAGCCTTCTATCTGATATTCTTAAATGTACCAGGGGATGCACCAATTGTTCCTGATGAAGGGACAAATAGAGTTTCTTATTTAATTCCAAGGTTAGTCATATATTTTGATTTGTGCTTCTGCTTGTCACTAGGGAATTAATTTGTTTAGGGAACTGATTATTTGAGAATTGCTACTAAACCTACAATTAAGAGAACGCGGATTGTTATGACACAGCGGTTGGTAAAGGCTGAGTTGTTTAAATCCCAGAGGGAAACTTGAACAAATGCCTTAACCTATATTTTCAATTGCCATTTTTGAGATGCAGCTCTGAATTCAGGAATGAAATCACCAAGCCTCAAGAGTTTTTTTTTATATAAACTAAATTAAACATTTATTAATTTAACAAGAAATTAAACACATACACATGTCTAAAAATTACTACCACAATAACTTTTAAACAAGTCCCCGAATTAATCACTCCCAGACAAAGCTTCATTAAGGCAACAATAACCCATAGACTTTAAACAGACACCAGGCAAAGCACATTTAAACTTATGAATTCAAAATGAGGTCCCTTGCAATTTGCTTCCTTTGCAGACAGTTGTTGGCTTACAGGCTGATTAGATCTTGGATGCCTCTGACCTGCATATACAAAACTCCTTTCTGCTTAGACCTAGCCTTCCCTTTGAATGTAAATTCTCATTGTATCACTAGGTCTTTGAACTCTACCTCTTTTAACAATAAAACCCCTTGCATAGCACCAATTTTATTAGTAATATAAATGCATTACTTGGCATCTCTTAGCTGGGTGCAAGGTTTTACTCCCTTCTTTTGAATGGTTTATTCAACAAATGCAAGTGTACTTTTTCTAGCCTTCTGTTTATCTAATTAACATCTCAAATTACTATACATCAAAACACCCAGACTAGCTGGCTTTGATCCAATTACCACACATAGCCACAGACCCTACTACAAGTCCAATTTAAAAATAATTTCCAATAACATTATACACATTAATATCTCTTCATGACCAGAGATAAACATTAAACTGAATCTGGCCAGAATATAACCAGTTGGATGTGATTTTCACTGACTACTCTTTGGAACAGGTCTCCTGTTCTAATATAAAGAATATGCTGAGAACCTGCTTTTTGGCTTCCTTTTCCTGACTGTTTACCAGAAATAGGTTGGCTTTTTACCTTTTTCAAAGCTTGCTTGTATGCATGGGACTAAACTAGTTGAAAAACAATTAGTTTTATCTTATTTCTCTCATTGACCAAACAGCAGTTAAAATTTCTACAGAATTAAAGTGATAGATATATACTAAAGTTTTTGTGTTTCATTCATGAATTTCCCAGCTCATAATTTGTCATTTTGTTCCACAGCAAAATCATCGCTATGGTTTGTAGTTTCCTTCTGGGACTAGGTGACAGCTGTTTTAACACACAGCTCCTCAGTATTGTGGGATTTATGCATTCTGAAGAAAGTGCCCCTGCATTTGCTGTCTTCAAGTTTGTGCAAGTAAGAATGAAGAGCTTTCTCGTGCATGTGCATGACGCAAAGGCAACTCATAAACAGTTATCTAATATGAATTTTAGTAGTATAAAGAATGATTTCATATTCAATGTTTTTAAAAATTTTGTTTATTCTATACATTGAAGAATCTATTTAGCAATTCAGTCACTGAATGTTATTTTTCCCCCTCCACCAGTCTATCAGTGCAGCAATAGCATTTGGCTACAGCAATTATCTACTGCTCGAGTGGCAGCTGCTTATCCTTGGTGTGGCTGGATTCTTTGGCACAATCTCTTTCGTCCTAGTGGAGTGGAAGGCAGAACTGCATTCTCGTGGTTTCGGTTATGAACGCATTTAATCAAGAAACCAGCTTTTATAAGACGCAATCGAATGTAATTTTTTAAATCTTAGATTTATTCTTAAATACCAATTTTGCTAACATTTTTTGAGAATTTTAATTTTGCTGTGTGAAAATTTTCCGAAAAACATTGTTCAGACAGAATAATGTAGCAGGAAGTTATAGCTGGAGGGATTGTAATGGAGCCAATAAAATAAGCTAACCTGAAGCCAGCCACTGGAGGGCTAGTGGAATTTTTTGCTGAATATTTTTGCTGCACAACATTAAAATTCTGAACTTCTAGAAATCTGCTGCACCAACTAAATCTGAATGCTCTAAATTATTGAACTACTCTGAATTGAAATACTGTTTTCAGCATTTTCCTGGTAATATTGCAGAGTGTTATTTCAGATCCAAGTTATCATTAATTGCCAAATCTTATTGACCCATTACAATTAGATTTCATTAAAGTAGAACATGCTATTTTTTATTCATTCATTCATGGTAACTGGGCAATGCTGGCTAGGTCAGCATATATTGCCCATCCCTAATTGCCCTTGTTCAGAGGGCACTTTTTAAGAGTCAACCACATTGCTGTAGGTCTGGAGTCACATGTAGGCTAGACCAGGTAAGGACAGCAGATTTCCTTCCCTAAAGGACGTTAGTGAACCAGATGGGTTTTTACAACAATCGGCAATGGTTTCATGGTCATCGTTAGACTTTTAATTCCAGATTTTTATTGAATTCAAATTTCACCATCTGCCATGGTGGGCTTCGAACCTGGGCCCCCAGAGTATTACCCTGGAATACTGGTCTAGTGACAATGCCACCGCCTCCCTCAATTTTGTTTGTGACTCACAGACTTTAAGAAACTTCTCATGCTTTTGGATGAGACTTATTTATGAAATGGAAGAGAATCGTTGTTAGGAAGTTCCTATTTTGCCCTGCTTCAAGTTGTTGACCTTATAGTTTCTCTTTTTTAACAGTTGGTACTACATCAGAATTACCAACTAACTAACTGAAGTATAATATTTCAAATCATTGCAACACTAATGACAGCTACTGTAAAATTTGTTGACTAGACATTCTTCTTTGTATTGTTGATATTTTACATTCTGTAAGACTAAATATTTTTGTGGCAATTATTTCCAATTGTGATTATTATGTTCTCTCATGTAAATGCATGTTTTGCATGAGTAATTCCACTGTGATGGGCTTAAGTGGTAATATAACCATTTCATGGTTAGTAATAATTGTGACTAGAACTGAAATGATTTAACAACAAAATGATCAATGTTCTAGTGCGTTTGTGATGATGTTCAAATGTTCAGGATTTGACATAGGTGCAAGTTGTCAGCAACCCCCAGTTATTTTATTCGTCTGGAAGGAATGTTTCTTTTTCCTGATTACATACTGCTGAATAGTTAGGCAGAGATCAACAAAGAAGCTTTGCTTTGAACTAAGGTTGAATCAGGAAGTGAACAAGAGTTTAAATTTTGAGTTTTCCTACTGTTTACTTTTTAAGCAATGTTATTGAATTGATGGATCATTATACCAATGAAAGCTAATTTTTGATCCCATTTTTAATAATCAGTTTCTAGTGTTTGCCAAATACTAAAGTGAGTCTAGTAGTTTTTTTTGAAAGAAAGATATTCCATATTGGGTGCAAACTTATTTTGACAATAATTGATCACTAAGTGCATTCCGCAATGAGTGGCTGACTGTAAAACTAGTTCAGTATCCCTAAATCAGTTTGTCTATTCTAAATAGATAGGCTTTTATGTTAAGATAATGCTGTAATGTTGAAACATGTAACACTGATCTAAACTGAAGAGTGTACAGTTGTGCATTTGATGCTCATGTAGAATGATCAAGACACAAAATTTTCTGTTTTAATCACTGACCATAACTTGCTGAGATTAATGTGTTTGATTTTCGTTTGTATTTTAATCAATTTTAAATTGCTTTATGACAGTAAAACATGTTAAATTATTTATGATGTCTGTCACAAGTGGCAAGTATTCAAATGAAAATAGATTTGTCAAGGAATAGCTTTGTCTCACCTTTTATACACTGTGGGTGGAATAATGAAAACAAAAAAGGGATGAAAATTAACTGTAAATTAAAGCCATTGCACGTTGATTTTGTAGGTATGAATGCAACACTCATGCATTATTTATTGTCAAGGGCATTGACAATATGTCACGACAAAAGATGGCTGTAGATTGATGGAAGTTGGGAACCTTTAATTCAATTGATATAGCTGGTTGAATTCATACATCTGGTTGAATCCAGTGTGACAACAGGCAGCTGATTTTTGCATTCTCTCCTATGGAGGGTGATTAAGCAACTCCCCCCCACCCCCCCCCCCCCAACTGAGGAGTGCTTCAGGTAAGAGCAATAGTTGTGGTTCATTGATAGAATTCTCACCTCTGATTCAGATGGTTGTAGATTGAAGCCCCATGCCAGAGACTTGAGCACAAAATCTGTGCAAATGCTGCACCATCAGCGATGTCACCATTCAGGTATGGAATTAACCTTTCAAGGTGAAAGAAAAAGATCCCGTAGCATTATTTTGAAGAAGAACAAAAGTTCGCCACATGTCTTAATGACTAATATTTAACCCTCAAACCATCACTAAAAGCATATTACTTGGTCATTATCACATTGCTGTTTGTGGAACCTTGCTGTGTGCAAATTGGATGCTATTATCTGCATTACAACAGTCATTATTTCATTGACTTTGGCTACGAAGCACTGAGATGTGGGGTTGTGAAAGTTGTGATATAAATGCAAGAGTTTTAACTTTTTTTCCAAGCTATCAGCATTGAAACTGGTCTCTACTGTCAGTGGCTCACCCAGGTTTTTAATTATTAGAATTTTAATTTGGGTTGTATATTGTGCATCCTTAGGCTTTCATATTTGATAACCACTGGACGAATAAAAAAGAACGAGGGAAATTTCAGCTGTTTTCATTTTTCTGCACTTTACTCAGTATAATGCCGAGCCAGAATATTGTCAAATTGAGCTGGTGTTTATTTTTTTACATTTTCAATCATCAATTTTCTTTTAATTAGAGGGGGAACAATATCTTCTACATTTGAAACTTCTACATGTTTTGTCACTTAGTACCCTTGTTAACTTAATTCAGAGTTTGTAAAGATTAATTCAACTTGAATTATTTTCTGTATGTCTTAAAGATGCTTTAATTTTGAGCATGAAAACAGTGCAGCAATCAACATCATTTTGTTAATTTTCTGAACTACCTAGAAGGCAAAAATTCCAGGACCTTATACACTGATTAGTTCTTTTGATGTTTGTCACCCTTGTTGGCCTATTGCTCTCTACATGGCAACTTTCATAATTGTTAACTCCCAAAGTAATCGAGAGGGCCACTAATTTAGTGTCTGACTAAAATTTAATTGTGTATTTTGTTTTAAACTGGCTTCAGTAATTCCATCTATTTTGAAACTTAAAATTAGTGCCACTGATGGTTGAATATAGGATTGGAAACTTTTGAAAGAAAGAAATTGAAGTTTTGGCATGCTGTATCACTTCTCTCAAAAGACCCAAAGCATTCCACTATATAGGCAAATGTACAAAGGTTCCACAAATCTGAGTGTCTGGAATGAATAGATATTTTATTCTATGGTTGAAAGAGGGTATTGGACAAATTCCCACCTTTTGAATAGTGCAATGGGATCTTAATTTCATAAACCACTGAAATGGATAGATGAGGGCCTCTTTTGGCTTTTCATCCAGCATCTCAATATTATACTGTTGTGTTATCTCAGATTACAGCCTTAAATTTTCTCCATATTTGTATCCAGCGACAAATGTATCCAGGACACAAAGATCACAGAACTTTGGGCACAAGTGAGTTAAATGCATAACAACATCACTCCCAAATCTCCACTATCATTTATGGCTACTAACCTTTCCTCTGATAAACCGGGAATTTGGCCAGATTTACAGTGCCTCCTTTGTTAGTTTTCTGCAATTGTGATCACTTCGAGGCTCTTTTTAAAATTGCAAAATTTTCAGCTACAGCAGAAAAGTTATTTTTATTGATACTTGATTGAAATGTTTTGAGTTTTTGTTTAAATTTACTCTCTTGGATACCTGCATATTATCTTGTTTCTTACAACGCATTTAATGACATAAAATTAAGTCACATTTAAAATTGAGAAGCTTTATAAATGTGTACCTAATGTGCATAAATGATGGTGAAATGTGTTAAAATATCAATTTTCATTCATTAAGAAATATGTGAAATTAAGTCAGTGCTTTCCTTAGGCGTTGATTGCTCATGCTGATTTGTGTCCATTTTTACGATTTTAATGAGATTGGCAAGAAATTTGAGTGTAATATGACATTGGTGGAATGGATGCAGATTGTGTACATTAGGGAAATTCCAGGCCTGTGTTGAAGTTCTGAAGTGGAGCTGGAACATAGGACAGCAAATATGTGAACTAACTGAGCTTAAGCTGACGTCTGGCACAGACAAAATGTATGTACTCTCTTAATGTCTGTAATCAGTATATTTCGTATGTAAAGACAAAAGTCTTTTCTTACCCTTGGAGTGCTTACGCAAATTAAATAATGCAGCAGCAAGCTTTTGAGAGTTAAAACAAAGGGTATTTATTCTCACACGCTTACCCTGAATTCACGCAACATCATGCATTCAGTCTCCCGCAACGTGCACATACCAAAGATTGGGGATACATTTAAAGGTAGTGCACTTTTACAGAGAATGGTTACTTAAGTCTCTGATTTATAATTTCTAGTCTCCCACATGGCAGGCTTGTGGTTTCTTGAATGGCCTTGATTATTTAAAGTTGATGTGTGGGTCTTGTAAAGCAAAGGGTTCACAACAGGATTGCGAGGTTTCTTGTAGTCAGATATTGAGGAGGATGGCTGTCAGATGAACTTTGAAACTGGAACAGGTTAAGTACTTTGGCTGCTTGATGACATGCAGCCAGTTTCAGAGTCTGGTTCTCAGACTGGCTCATCACAGTTGGTTCTGATGGATCTGCTAGGTCCTGGCCCATACTTAAACAAATGGCTCTGAGGTACCCTTACCTATGTCCATATTTAATTAGGTATTTGACAGAGATACTGTCTGAAGTCCAAATGCCAAAAGTCACACGATTTGCAGCAGTCATCTTAACAGCTTGTTTGTGTCCATTTTTAAAATATTGACTGAAAGTTCATAATATGACATGCCTTCACTGTGCATGACATGTTTGATGTAGAAGTGCTATTTAAGTCGCTGCATAGAAAATGGAACTTAAAACAATTCTGTGTTTAAAGATCCTTAAATTCCAACGTCCTATCCAATAAGCAATCTAAAGTGTCAATATGAAACTGTTCTTAAATTAGATTGTTAATAGTAAAAGAATTGAAGCAGCTCAGGAATCTGTCTGTCTTTAATACGTCTTGTTTCCTGCTGGTTTGGTTTATCCTGCATTAAATTAAAATACCAGACTTCTGTTTGCTTTGGTTTCAGATGAGAACTATACTTTGCGTTCTAGTTAGATGATTTTAAGTTTGGATAAAGACCAAGAATGTTTCTGGCAGAAAAAGTTCCTTTCAAAAGTAGGGCTAACAGTGGATTCAATCCAATGAGGGAAAATGACTATGCCTTTGCTTCACATTGAAGACCTTGAAAATGGGACCAATTTGCCCCAATTGGTCCACAAACATTTGCAATACAAACTGTTTCTACCGATGCTCAGTAGGAAAGTTGCTTGGCATTTAAAATCCCGCTGCTCATCTAAGACCAATATTTTAAGACTAGAAGACTGATTTGTTACATCTTTTATTCTATGATATTTGGGGACTTATAGATTTTTATAGTTTACAGCAATTTAAAATTTGTACCATGTTGCACATTATGTTGTAATTTATTTCTTTTGATTGTGATGCCTTTGCATTTGTCTATTTTCGTCAGAAATTTAATTTGTTGCCTGATCAGTCTGAAATACTGTGACTTAAGGTTTGTTTTGAAAAATGTTTCTTGGTATGTGATAAAGAACAGTTCAACGGCAAACCTCTAAGGGTAACATTGTGGCATTTAGTATCAAAGTGCAATATTTACAGATTTTATGTAATAAAGTCATTTGAACTTGGTAAGCTGCTGTCTTTTTTCAAAAAAAGTATAGTTTTTAATTGTAATAAACCTGTATTGTTGTAAACCAGGAAATTTTTAATCCACTAAAATATTAACTTTGCCATTTTTTGTCAACACCCCAAATTCTTGCTTGCACAATACCCCAGTTTACATTTGTGCATAAATTGGCTTTTAATTCTTTTTGGGAATTTGATTGAGGTTAAAGACCATGAAAATGGCGAGGCTAAATGTTTTAGCCAAGCTTCCTTGATTGAAGCCTAGAAGCAGACCCTGGTTTGTGGGAATTATCTCAGACAGCATATTCGGAGGAAGAATCAGGCTCCCTGAATGTTATTAATATATTATTTTTGACTAAAAAATTACATTGATGAGGAAGCGGAAACCTCCTCAGAAACCAGATGAGTAGACAGTAGTCTATCAAATTGATGTTCCGCCTGGTTACTACGGAGAAATTTTAAGAATCGCCCATGAGATTCCAATGGCAGGCCATTTGGAATTCTGCAAGGTGTTACACATGTCAACTGGTTGGGAACCCCAGCCATTGATTAAACCAGCTCCATTAATCCCAATACTCAATTAAACATTTAGTAGGGTTTTAGCGGATTCTATTGGACCCCTAACCAAAACAAAAACAGGGTATCAATATCTTTTTAATCATCACGGGTTTGTCTACTCGATACCAAGAAGCAATACCATTGAGAAAAAAACTGCTGCAAAGGTGGTAATTGAAGGCTTAATTTAGTTTTTCACCAGCTATTGAATCCCTCTTGATAATTCATATGTAGACCAGGAGTAAAGCAATTTAAATCATCAGCATACCATCCATAGTCTCAGGGGACATTGAAAAGATGCTATCAAACCTTAAAAACTATGATTAGAGCATATTGTCTTGAATATCCTGGGGGCTGGAATAAGACAATTTCATTTTAATATTTGCCATTAAAGCTCACCTAATGAGTCAACTGGTTTCAGTCCCTTTGAGGTAGCCTATGGACACGAAGTAAGAGGACCACTTAAATTATTTAAAGAGAAAGTTATGGCCCAGGAAGATTACATGTCCCAAGTTTCAAGAAAGATTGCCAAAAGCTTGTGCAGTAGCTCAGGAACATCTTAAAGTCCGCAACAAGTAATGAAAAACTGAGTGGATAGGATAGCTGAAACTCAAACGTTTAAACCTGGGAATAAAGTACTAGTTCTGTTACCTTTGCTGATTAACCATTGAAGGCTAGGTTTAGTAGACATTATCATGTTAAAAATGTTACCACCAAAAAACTTTTTTTCCAAAGGGTCGGGGGCTGTGGGGGGAAGTGTGATGGAATCTGTGGTTTCAGTGTTTGTATTTTTTACAGGCCCAAATTGAAAAGGGAAACAGAGGGTACAGAGGAAAGGATGCATAGCCATCAGAGTTCAGATGATGATTCTATTGGTGCAGTACAGGCAGGCTGAAGAAGATAGAGGTTAGATCCAAACACTGAAAATAGGCAAATATACTGCTGCAGCTGTTTCTGTACTCAAAAATAACATTGGTGGATATATGCTTCTCAGAATGTTGTAAGCAGAGTTGAAGAGGTTCTGCAGATGTGTGCCATTTTTGGTGAAGACCGTGCCCATGAAACTTTGGTTGTGCACTGCTGAAATTCTTCATCAGGAAGACAGTAGTTTGAAGGACTTTGTGACTGAGATTCACAAAGTGGATTCAGAGCCAATTCATAAGATCTGTCTTAGTCGTATCTGTCATTTAATGTGTAATTTATAGTTTATAATCAACTACAATTTGCCTGTAAATTCATGTTTAACATACATTGATTCTAGGTTTGAAAGTACAGGTGGTTACCCAAGATTGTATTTAGTGTTTGCTTTGTTTGATTCTTGTTTGCTAAAAATTCTTTTGTTTTAACTGCGGAACTTTGTGGCTTCATTCTTTCAGTAAATAACTGGGATTTTGGATTTCTTTTTTTTTAAATTAGATCTTGGCTGAGATCCTGCAAATTCAAAAAACTAATCTGAGGATTTCATCTGGTTGACACCATAACTAGAAAGAAACAATATAAACTTATATATAAACTTTAAAACTTTATTTCAGTTTCCATGTAATGAAATATATTTTACAAAACCCTGTATCGGTATAGTGAATATTCAGTTGTTTGCCTGTATATTTCTACTCCATGCACCAAATACACCATCTAGTGGAAGAGTTTGGTAACTCTGGAATTCCACCAGAGAACAGGAGTGAAATAGAGGAAGCAAACATTGTTGCAATCTATTGGTTTTAATATTTTTATTTTGATTATTTTTATTGTAATTGTATGACTAGATTTTTAACTTGCAATAATAGAAATTAATAATAATGGGGACTGTAGATGCTTCAAAAATATGACATACTGTGTTATGAAAAACGACAAACATAATAAGTAAACTATTCATAATGTAAAATCTGAACTTATTCATCTAAGGGGGATGACATTTCCAGTCCCTAGAGGAAATGGTCTCAAAGACAAAAGCCAAATACTAGAAATTTGAAATAAAAACACAAAATACTGGGAAAACACAGCAGCTCTAGCAGTGTCTGTGGAGAGAGAAACAAATACAACAATTCTGTTAATGACCTTTTGTCAGATAGTTTCAAAGTTTTGGCTGCCTCATTTATTTGTTTATCTAGACACAAAATATCATTGCATGCAAGCTACCATATTCAGGTGAGTAATAAGTTCTGGAAATTTTACAGTGCCCCCATTTACATACCATGCTGGGTCTGTGCCTCTTGGCCTGCTCCAGGCATTTGGGAAATTCCTTTGGGCAAAATAAAAGGGGTAGCTTAATGGGCCATTTTTCCCCAACTGCACTTACCCCACCACCCCCCGGCCCCCACCCAACACACAGATCACCTGATATTTTCCTCTCCATTGTGACTTGCTAGTATCAAATGAACATTGTTCTTATACTGCAGCGAAGAATATAGGGCCAGGATCTCTTAATTTATTCCAGAAGTGAATGTCAACTCTAGCCTAATAAGAGCAACCCAGTGTTCCAATATGCATTATTTTCAGTGTCTACACAATGAGATCATGTTTCCTCCTGTGGAAATCAAGTCACACATGTTACGACTGAGATGGGAAGAGTACACAGTTTCTCTTGCCTCTTTATTCCACAGGTCGCACCATAAGTGTAAATGTTTAAATCACTGACCATAATGGCCAATTGTTTACATTCACTACTGCTAGACCCAGGATAAAAGAGACTTTAACCAGGATTCTTTCAACAAACTCAGAATAATTGATTTATTATGAAACAAAACTTTTTTTAAACAAGTTGCAAAACTGGTTAATTGTAATTGGAAGTATATGACTTACCCCTTTTAAATTCCCAACGCTCACACACAAACCAAAGGACAAGACAAATAAGGTCTCTGAAGAGGTTGGCATATGGGAACTCTGTCATGCAAAAGGATAAAGTTCAAAAAGGTCTTCACACTGTCGATTTGGTGTTTCTGCATGTGAAGACTGAACGCTGGTCACAGTGGTTGCCTGGAAGTCCTTTCCAAAGAATCTTCAGTGAAATACTGTTTTTGTTAACTCTCACTTGTCACAGCTTTGCAGGCTTTCAAGTACTGATGAGTTATTCTGATTGAAAGTGAACACCTACTCTGGACTGCAAGCAATACAGAGAGAGAGGAACAATCTTCCTTCACAGTTTGCTTCCAAGACACACACACAGTTCAAAAAACATGTTCAGACAGAACTCCTCCCAGGCCAGGTGTTTTTCAGCCAAGCAGCAGGAGCCCAAAGCCTGGCAACAACAGTTTTAAAAAAAATTAACTCAAGTGAACAAAATTACTTACCTCCCCAGGTGTCTTGCTGGTCATTTAGCTGAAGTTGTGTAATTTCTTGGAAAAAGCAACTTGCTCACCAACCAAAGTGAAGTTGTAATCTTTTAGGAAAAAACCTTCAGGACAGTGTCCAAATAATTAAATGTCCTTCCATTTAAAAAAAATAGTTCTTGGAGATATGGATTCCTAACGCACACAAGATCTATAATGAATTGTGAACATATCTGAAAATGACTATCTGGTTTCTTACTTCTCCAGTGTGATGCCTTTCCATACCATTTCGTTTCTTGTTTGCCTCTTGCATGAGATGAATTTCTTTGAGAGAGAAATGTCTAGTGCTAAATGCTTTCTTCAGACATTTGTTAACAGGAAAGAGAAAAGTTCGGTCCCTGCCTGTATTGGAATCTAAATAGATACTTAGAATAAGCCAGAAACTGGAAGAGAAAGGAATGGTTGGAATGAGGAAGAAGGCTGGAAATTCAGAATCAGTGGCTTGGTAAAGAAAAAGGCTAGAACGAGGTTGATATAACCAACACAATGAAGGGATTCAGTGCCATAAGTGTACATTAAACACTATGTTCATGCATTTTATTTTGATATTCCTTTGTTTGTCCTGAATGTTTGTATATGATAAATAGACAAAAAGAGTTCCAGAGTCCAAGCAACTGTATTTGTGATGAGCTAGTTGTAAGTAGTCTAATAAAAGAAAATTTAGAAACTAGATATTTTTAGCAATGTAAATTTGCCTCAGGATATGATTGTATATCCCCTGATAAAACTCATTGTTTATATACATGGTATATTTTCAGTTATGTTGATGTTTTTTGGAAAATAAAGGAGATGCAGAAGAATCAGATACAGAAAAAGTATATACATTCCGGAAAACCTGGGATCACTGCCATCGAAACAACCACTTTTTCGCTGAGAAATGTCCCATTACAGGTTGTATCAACATTTTATCAATGGTTGCAATTATTCTGCCGTTTTTCTCAATGTAAAATGATTTTGAATATGGCATCAACACAAAAATGGCTGTATAATTCAGGAGATTATGCAATAGGCAACACCATGAGGCATGAGAACACCTCAGGAAGTTGTTTCAATGTTGTAATTTGTGCCTATGTTCATGGGACCTTGCATACTGCAAGAGTGTGCTCAAACATATGTTTACATATATTTAATTTTACATTCATATAGTCATAACTTTATGACAGCACCTGAGTTGAATAATAAAGGCTTGCATTCATAACTTGCCTTTCATGACCTAAAGGTGTACCAAAGCACTTTGCAGCCAATTAAGTGCTTTTGAAGTGTAATTGCAGTGTAACATAGGAAACATGGTTGCCAATGTGTTCATAGCAAGATCCTATAAACAGCAAGGTGATAACGGCCAGAAAATCTGTTGTTAGTTATGTTGTGGTATAAATAAATGTTGGCCAGAACACCTGGGCCTCTGCTGTTCTTCTTTGACATAGTGCCATTGTGTTATAATCACATCTCTCAAGGCTGATTTTTTCTTTTACAAAATGGAAGGACATGGCATGATCTGGATGTTTGGATGTTAACCTGGGATTTTTTTTAAACGGTCATAAGTTCACTTTGAAACTGTCAGCAAGCAGTCCTCGTCCAAGAAATCACCTGACCTTTATGGTACTTGAGGAAGATCTGGTTGTTTGTTTTAAACTTCAATCATTTTAATTGATGGAGGAAAAAGCTGAAATGGGTGATAACTTGCTGGAAACCACATGGGGGAAGAGAGAAAAACAACTTAAGTTGTGAACCTGCTTGTTTCGAGGGCATGTTTTTTTGTTGGAGAGCAAGCTGAGAAAGGAGCTCCCTCTCTCTACCTTGACTAAAATTGTATGTGACTAACAACCTGTAGCCAGAGAACCCACATCTGAATGTAGTCTGCATTTGGACCTGCAAAGCTGGACGGTTGGTGGAACTTCCGGGCATCTACCGGGACCAGCGGCCTATCTGCACATGAGAGAACTCTAGGTCGACAGCAGTGAGACCCTGCGGACTTTATCCTTTATTTTATAACACCCATCCTCCAAAGTCCAACTCTGCAGAATGACTCTTTCTGTTTGTCCTTTGTTTATGTGTGTGTGTGCTAGGAGAATTCTTTAGGAAGGGATAGATAGTTATACTTGCTGATTACAGTTGCATGTCAACCAGTGCTTGCAACTTGTTAAAAGAAGTTTTTAAAATAAATAAATTAATCATTGTGAGTTTTTGAAAGAAGCCTGGTCAGAGTCTCTTTTCTTTTGGGTGCTGGAGGCATAGGTACACAATTGGCCATTTCAGTGGGAAAATTCAACATTTAAATTAATGATATGGCCTGCGGAGTAGTGGGGCTTGATAATTCGCACACTCCTCCCACCTTGATCATAACAATTGCACCTTTTGCATCTACCTGAGAGGGAAGACGGGGCCTCAATTTAATGTCTCATCACATGGATGATACTTCTGACTGCAGCAATCCTTCAGTATTGTACTCAGAACCTCCCTCAGCTTCACTGAAGTTTAAACTTAGATTATGTGCCCAAGTCTCTGGAGTAACTCTTGAACCCACGGCTTTCAGATTCAGAATTGAGCCATGGCTTACATCATTACTAAATTGAGAATTTTCTTCAATAAATACTGGCACATTCTACTGTTTCATTTTATTAGCCATGTAGGAGTAATTGTATTGGACCACAGCTTCCAATGGGTGGTCCTGCTGCAATTTTGCTTTCAAAACTGAGGAGCATTGGCAATATTGGCCTGGATTTTGCAAGAGGCTTTGTCAGTGAACTATCAGCTTTTGTTTTGTGATCCCTCTGAAACTGACTACAATTTAAGGACTTAGAGCAAAAGCAGATTAACGTGGAAATCCTAAAGTTAGACCATAAGACATAGAAGCAGAAATTAGGCCATTTGGCCCATCATTCAATCATGGCTGATAAGTTTCTCTACCCCATTCTCCTGCCTTCTCCCCGTAACCTTTGATCCCCTTACCAATCAAGAACCTATCTATCTCGGTCTTAAATACACTCAATGACCTGGCCTCCACAGCCTCCTATGGCAATGAATTCCATAGATTCACCACTCTCTAGCTAAAGGAGTTTCTCCCCATCTCTGTTCTAAAAGGTATTCCCCTTATTCTGAGGCTGTGCCTTTGGGTCCTAGTCTCTCCTACTAATTGAAACATCTTCCCCACGTCCACTCTATCCAGGCCTTTCAGTATTCTGTAAGTTTCAATCAGATCCCCCCTCATCCTTCTAAACTCCACTGAATATAGACACAGAGTCCTCAAACGTTCCTCATATGTTAAGCCTTTCATTCCTGGGATCATTCTCGTGAACCTCCTCTGGACCCTCTCCAGGGCCAGCACATCCTTCCTGATATACGGGGCCCAAAATTGCTCACAATATTCTAAATGTGGTCTGACCAGAGCTTTATAAAGCCTCAGCAGCACATCCCTGCTTTTATATTCTAGTCCTCTCGAAATAAATGCCAACATTGCATTTGCCTTCCTAACTACCGACTCAACCTGCAAGTTAACCTTAAGAGAATCCTGGACTAGGACTCCCAAGTCCCTTTGCACACCAGATTTCTGAATTCTCTCCCCATTTAGAAAATAGTCTATGCCTCTATTCTTCCTACCAAAGTGCATGACCTCACACTTCCTCACATTGTATTCCATCTGCCACTTCTTTTCCCATTCTCCTAACCTGTCCAAATCCTTCTATTGCCTCCCCACCTCAATACTACCTATCCCTCCACCTATCTTTGTGTCATCTGCAAACTTAGCCAGGATGCCCTCAGTTCCTTCATCTAGATCATTAATGCATAAAGTGAAAAGTTGTGGTCCCAACAATGACCCCTGCGGAACTCCACTAGTCACTGGCTGCCATCCTGAGAAGGACCCCCTTATCCCCACTCTCTGCCGCCTGCCAGACAGCCAATCTTCTATCCATGCTAGTACCTTGCCTCTAACAACCATGGGCTCTTATCTTACTGAGCAGCCTCCTGTGCAGCACCTTGTCAAAGGCCTTCTGGAAGTCCAAGTAGATAACATCCATTGGCTTTCCTTTGTCTAACCTACTCATTACCTCCTCAAATAATTCTAACAGATTTGTCAGGCATGACCTCCCCTTGATGAAACCATGCTGACTTTGCCCTATTTTACCATGCACTTCCAAGTATTCTGAAATCTCATCCTTAATAATGGACTCTAAAATCTTACCAAGGACCGAGGTCAGGCTAATCGGCCTGTAATTTCCCGTCTTTTGCCTCACTCCCTTCTTAAACAGCGGGGTTACATTAGTGATTTTCCAGTCCTCTGGGACCCTCCCTGACTCCAGTGATTCCTGAAAGATCACCACTAACGCCTCCACTATCTCTTCAGCTAGCTCCTTCAGAACTCTGGGGTGTAATCCATCTGGTCCAGGTGATTTATCCACTTTCAGACCTTTCAGTTTTCCTAGCACCTTCTCCTTGTTAATGGCCACCATACTCACCTCTGCCCTTCGACTCCCTTGAACTTTGGGGATGTCACTTGTGTTTTCCACCGTGAAGACTGACGCAAAGTACCTATTCAGTTCCTCCGCCATTTCTTTGTTCCCCAGTACTACTTCTCTAGTGTCATTTTCCAAGTGACCCAATGTCCACTTTTGCCTCTCTCTTACCCTTTATATATCTAAAAAAAATTCTTGCAATCTTCTTTTATATTACTGGCTAGTTTACCCTCATATTTAATCTTCTCCCTCCTTTATTTCTTTTTTAGTTGTCCTCTGTTGGTCTTTGTAGGTTTCCCAATCCCCTGGTTTCCCACTGCTCTTTGCCGCATTGTATGCTTTCTCTTTAGCTTTTATGCTGTCCCTGACTTCCCTTGTGAGCCATGGTTGCCTCGTCCTCCCTTTAGGATGCTTTTTCTTCCTAGGGCTGAATTTTTGCCGTGTCTCCCAAATTGCTCCCAGAAACTCCTGCCATTGATGTTCCACTGTCTTTCCTGCTAGGCTCATCTCCCAGTCAATTCTGGCCAGCTCCTCCCTCATGCCTCTGTAGTTGTCTTTATTCAACTGTAATACCGTTACATTTGATTCCAGTTTTTTCCTCTCAAATTGCAGGGTAAATTCTATCATATTATGGTCACTTCCTCCTAAGGGTTTGTTCACCTTAAGTTCCCTTATCAAATTTGCCTCATTACACATCCCTAAATCTAGAATTGCCTGTTCCAAGTTGTGATTTGTCACTCACTGCCTCACCACAGGCTATGCTGTGATGGACCCAGACCACCACCATCCCCTACCCTGCCATTTGACCACCCCAAGCTCCTGCCCCCGCACCACCCCCCCCCCCCCCCCCACCCCCACCCCCCACCCCAAGACATCACCTACAGCCAGCAATAGTTGAAATCAGTTCTTACGAAGTCTTTTGGATTTGAAACGTTAACTCTGTTTCACTCTCCACAGATGCTGCCAGACCAGCTGAGTTTTTCCAACATTTTCTGTTTTTATTTGTTACTGAAATCAGTTGATGTTGTGAGAACTTCTCTTTTTCCACTCTCTCACTGCTGTTGGAAATCACCTAAAAACGACACTTTGTTCCATTAGTGTAACTGAGTTTTTAATAACAAACTGAGTGGTAAATAATGCTAAGCAACAGAAATGGTCCTGAAAAAGGGTTTTTTGTGTGATGTTAAATGTTCCCATAAAGATGAATTACTAGATTTCTTTAAACGAAGTTATAAATAAATTTTTAAAGTTGCTTGTGATGTTTCAGCTTCCCCCTTTACCTCGTGTGTCTGTCCCAGTCTCTTTTTTTGCTGTATGTAAAATTTTAAATAAGTGATTTAATTTAGTGCTTTTCATTTCCTGGCTGGCTGTGAGAATTTGTATGTGTTTGGCTGCTTGGACTGCTTAATGATATTACTGCAGCTCCATGCTGAGAATCCCCAATAAAGAACACTGCAGTGCACTGCATGGTGAGAGGAGATTAAGTTCTCAATTGTTAGTTCTCTCAAGGACACTTCTTTATGTCAGAGGTGATCACCTTTACTTCACTACTGACCTAAAATCTAGACCACTATGTCTTGCCTTTGTCACTGGCTGTAACAGGTGTAGTAAACTACAGTGCAGCTATAGTGCCTGCTGTAATGTTCCAGTGAAGCCCAATGCAAATTGGAGGAACAGCACCTCATCTTCCAATTAGGTATTTTACAGCCTTACGGACTTAACATTGAGTTCAACAACTTCAGACCATGAACTCTCTTCTCCATCCTCACCCCCTTTTTATCCCCTTTATTCAATATTCAACTTCATTTTTTAATTTTAATTTTTTCATCCACTTATTTTTATTTTTATTTATTTTCATTTTTATTCACTGTTTTATCCCCACCTTTTATCCTATTTTCAATTTTTTCCCCACCACTGTCCCCTCCCCATGTTGTTCTTTCCAGGGTGCTTACTCTTGTCCCGCTATTATCACATTCTGCTTTCTGACCTTAATGCCACCACCAGCACCTCCTTTAGCCAGTACCACTATCATTAAGACTCCTTTGTCCTTTTGTCCATTGCATCTCTGGCAATCTTTCCTTTGCCTCCACATATCACTGGCCTTCTGTCCAGCTTCACGGGCTCCACTCCTCTTAAACAGTATAAATTTCATCACATTTTACTTCTCTTTAGCTCTGAAGAAGTCATATGCACTCAAAATGTTAACTCGGTTTTTTACTCTCCACAGATGCTGTTAGATCTGCTGAGGTTTTCCAGCCTTTTCTGTTTTTATTTCGGATTTCCAGCATCTGCAGTATTTTGCTTTTATCTTAGTGTTTAATTCACTGCCACTTCTCTTCCAGGAATGCCTGCCTTGAAGAAGTACTGCTGTTCACTCCAACAGGATTTCCATTTGTCTCTTTTGCCCTGTTCACTTTCATTGCTTTCCATTCCCCCCTTGGTGTTTGACAAGGTGTTTACCAAAACTCAGCCATATTTCCTTCCTCAGCGACTGTCTCCATCTCCAACTTAGTCCACGTGGATTCCAATTGAAATTCCATCCCTCATGTTTCGAATCCACCCAGGATTACAGGTGTCTCTAGGACATACAATGCTCCTCGGACTGCTGTTCTCACCACATCCTGAGATCCACACTCAGTGCCTTGCACCACCATATGAACACACTCAACCTCTCCCTCCAGCAGCACCGACTCAAGCTATCTCAAAACCGTCCTTGTCCCCAGTTTCATTTTATTCTTCGTCTCATCTGACGCCTTAACAAGAAACTTTGTCTCTTCCTTTCAGGTGCTAAGGAACACAAGCTCCAACAACTCATCGACACCAACACCCATCCAGGACCCTCCACCCCTTCCCGTCCCTCTGACCCATCCCTTCTTCTAATCCCAGCCCTTGCTGTGTATTCAACACACCCTCTGACCTTCCCCTCTCTGATGCTGAATGCTCTGCACTCAGCAAAGGGCTCAGCTTCATACCCTTACGCTGTCAACTCAATGAACTCCAGGCTTGGCACGATGCTGAACCCTTCTTCCGTCACCTTTGTTTCCTTGCTCACTTCTTTGGGCACGAGTCCTCCCCTTGTTCCACGGATCCTTTCACCCGCCTCCAGTATTCTCCCCCAACCTGGACCCCTTCCTCTGGCCTCTTACCTGCTCATGATCTTTTCATTGAGAACTGTTGGCGTGACATCAGCCGTCTCAATTTCTCTGCCCCTCTCACCCACTCCAACCTGTCTCCTTCTGAACTTGCTGCACTCTGTTCTCTCAGGTCCAACCCTGACTTTGTTGTCAAATTGGCTGACAAGGGCGGTGCTGTTGTTGTCTGGCGCACTGACCTCTACCTCGCAGAGGCTGAGCGCCAACTCGCAGACACTTCCTTCTACCTCCCACTGGAGCATGACCCCACCACTGAACATCAAGCCATTGTTTCCAGGACTGTCACTGACCTCATCTCCTCTGGAGGTCTTGCTTCCACAGCTTCTAACCTCATAGTTTCCCAACCCTAGACAGCCCACTTCTACCTCCTCCCCAAAATGTACTAACAGGAATGTCACGGTAGACCGATCGTGGCAGCCTGTTCCTGCCCCCACGGAACTCATTTCTTCCTATCTTGACTCCGTTCTCTCTCCCCTTGTCCAATCTCTTCCCATCAACATCTGCAATTCCTCCGATGCCCTACATCATATCAACAACGTCCAGTTCCCTGGCTCTAACCAACTCCTCTTCACCATGGACATCCAATCCCTCGACACCTCCACCCCCCACCAGATGGTCTGAGGGCTCTCCGCTTCTTCTTTGAACAGAAGCCCGAACAATCCTCATCCACCACCACTCTCCTCCGTCTGGACGAATGTGTTCTCTCACTGAACAATTTCTCCTTAAACTTGTCTCACTTCCTCCAAATAAAAGGTGTGGCTATGGGTACCCACATGGGCCCCAGTTATGCCTCTCTCTTTATGGGGTATGTGGAGCATTCCTTGTTCTAGTCCTACTCAAGCCCCCCTCGCACAACTCTTTCTCCGGTGTGTCGATGACTGCTTCGGTGCCGCTTCCTGCTCCCATCTGGACCTGGAAATATTTATCAATTTTGCTTCCAATTTCCATCCCTCTATCACCTTCACATGGTCCATCTCTGACACTCCCTTCCCTTCCTTGACCTCTCTGTCTCAATTTCTGGTGATAGACTGTCCACCAATATTCACTACAAGCCCACCAACTCCCACAGCTCCTTCGACTACAGCTCCTCATACCCCGCTTCCTGTAAGGACTCCATCCCCTTCTCTCAGTTCCTTCGCCTCTGTCGCATCTGTTCCGGTGATGCCACTTTCCAAAACGGCGCTTCTGACATGTCTTCCTTCTTCCTTAACCGAGGTTTCCCACCCACTGTGGTTGACAGGGCCCTCAACTGTGTCCAACCCATGTCCTGTGCCTCTGCCCTCACACCTTTCTCTACCTCCCCACAACCATGATAGGGTACCCCTTATCCTCACTTTTCACCCCACCAGCCTCCACATTCATAGGATCATCTTCCGCCACTTCCACCAATTCCAGCATGATGCCACCACCAAACACATCTTCCCTTCACCCCCCCTGTCGGCATTCCGTAGGGACCATTCTCTCCGGGACACCTTGGTCCAGTCCTCCATCACCCCCAAAACCTGATCCCCTTCACACAGCACCTTCCCATGTAATTGCAGAAGGTGCAACACCTGTACCCTTATCTCCTCTCTCCTCACCGTCCAAGGGCCCAAACACTCCTTTCAGGTGAAGCAGCACTTCACTTGCACCTCCTTCAATGTGGTCTACTGCATTCGCTGCTCCCAATGCGGTCTCCTCTAGATTGGAGAGACCAAATGCAGACTGGGTGACTGCTTTGCGAAACACCTTCAGTCTGTCTGCAAACGTGACCCAGACCTTCCTGTCGCTTGCCATTTCAACACCCCATGCTGCTCTCATGCTCACATGTCCGTCCTTGACCTGCTGCAATGTTCCAGTGAAGCCCCAACGCAAATTGGATGAACAGCACCTCATCTTCCGATTAGGCACTTTACAGCCATCCGGACTTAACATTGAGTTCAACAACTTCAGTCCCCTGAACTCTCTCCTCCATCCTCATCCCCTTTTTTCAGTATTCATCTTCATTTTAAATTTTTATTTTTTCAATTTCTAATCCACTCATTTTTAGATTATTTTTCATTTTTATTCATTGTTTTATCCCCATCTTTTATCCTATTTTCAATCTTTTTTCCCACCACCATCCCCTACCCCCAACCCCACCCCACCCCATCCCCCACTTGTCCATCTGTCACTTGTTCATGCTCTTTCCAGAGTGCTTACCCTTGTCCAGCTATTATCACATTCTGCTTTCTGGCCTTAATGCCACCATCAGCACCAGCTTTAGCCAGTACCACCACCGTTAACACTCCTTTGTTCTTTTGTTCATGGCACCCTTTGTCAATCTCTCCTTAGCCCCTACTTATCTCTGGCCTTCTATCCAGTGAAATCCCTTTCCTATTTCTACTTCGTTCTATTGAAGGGTCATGAGGACTGGAAACATCAACTCTTTTCTTCTCCGCCGATGCTGCCAGTCCTGCTGAGTTTTTCCAGGTGTTTCTGTTGTTTTGGATTTCCAGCCTCCGCAGTTTTTTTTTGTGTTTTTATCGCTGCGATTGCTGTTTGTTTGAGAGATTGGGGAATATTCCGCAATGATCAGGTCAGGCGGAATTAACATCTCGGGCGGAACCAATGTTCCGGAAAGTTGTAGCATTCGGAACCGAAATGAAAGCCGGACACACAACAGGAAGCGGAGAAAAGCAGCAACAGAGCAATGGCTCGAGAGCCCTGGTGAGGGTGGAGGGGCATTAAAGGGGTTAAAAAAAGGGGGGGAGGGGGAGGTCGGAGCCGCTATTATGTTAGGTTCCGGGTCCACTTTGTCCGCGATTGAATGAGTTCCGTCCCCGTTGTGGGCAATGACCGGGTTCAGGGTTTGTGCATAGGCCCGTGAGAGGTGAGAGAGAGAGATTTCCTATATAATTGGGTATTTACAGTGTAGGGTGTAGATATTCGTTATAAGGTGTATTTACAGTGCAGGGTGTGATATTCTTTATAAGGAGTATTTACAGTACAGGGTGTGATATCCTATATAATGGGTATTTACAGTGCAGAGTGTGATATCCTATATAATGGGTATTTACAGTGCAGGGTGTGATATCCTATATAATGGGTATTTACAGTGCAGGGTGTGATATCCTATATAATGTGCATTTACAGTGCAGGGTGTGATATCCTATATATTGGGTATTTACAGTGCAGGGTGTGATATTCGTTATAAGGTGTATTTACAGTGCAGGGTGTGATATCCTTTATAAGGGAGTATTTACAGTACAGGGTGTGATATCCTATATAATGGGTATTTACAGTGCAGGGTGTGATATCCTATATAATGGGTATTTACAGCGCAGGGTGGTGATATTCGTTATAAGGTGTATTTACAGTGGAGGGTGTGATATCCTATATAATGGATATTTACAGTACAGGGTGTGATATCCTTTATAAGGAGTATTTACAGTACAGGGTGTGATATCCTTTATAAGGGGTATTTACAGTGCAGGGTGTGATATCCTTTATAAGGAGTATTTACAGTGCAGGGTGTGATATCCTTTATAAGGAGTATTTACAGTGCAGGGTGTGATATCCTTTATAAGGAGTATTTACAGTGCAGGGTGTGATATCCTTTATAAGGAGTATTTACAGTACAGGGTGTGATGTCCTTTATAATGGGTATTTACAGTGCAGGGTGTGATATCCTTTATAATGGGTATTTACAGTGCAGGGTGTGATATCCTATATAATGGGTATTTACAATGCAGGCTGTGATATCCTTTATAATGGGTATTTACAGTGCAGGGTGTGATATCCTATATAATGGGTATTTACAGTGCAGGTTGTGATATCCTATATAATGGGTATTTACAGTGCAGAGTGTGATATCCTTTATAAGGGGTATTTACAGTGCAGGGTGTGATATCCTTTATAAGGGGTATTTACAGTGCAGGGTGTGAGATCCTTTATAAGGGGTATTTACAGTGAAGGGTGTGATATCCTTTATAAGGAGTATTGACAGTGCAGGGTGTGAGTTCCTTTATAAGGGGTATTTACAGTGCAGGATGTGAGATCCTTTATAAGGGGTATTTACAGTGCAGGATCTGTTATCCTATATAATGGGTATTTACAGTGCAGGGTGTGATATCATTTACAAGGGGTATTTACAATGCAGGGTGTGAGATCCTTTATAAGGGGTATTTACAGTGCAGGGTGTGAGATTCTTTATAATGGGTATTTACAGTGCAGGGTGTGAGATCCTTTATAAGAGGTATTTACAGTGCAGGGTGTGAGATCCTTTATAAGGGGTATTTACAGTGCAGGGTGTGAGATCCTTTATAAGGGCTATTTACAGTGCAGGGTGTGAGATCCTTTATAATGGGTATTTACAGTGCAGGGTGTGAGATCCTTTATTATGGGTATTTACAGTGCAGGGTGTGATATCCTTTATAAGGGGTATTTACAGTGCAGGGTGTGAGAATCTTTATAAGGGGTATTTAGAGTGCAGGGTGTGAGATCCTTTATAAGGGCTATTTACAGTGCAGGGTGTGAGATCCTTTATAAAGGGTATTTACAGTGCAGGGTGTGATATCCTTTATAAGGGGTATTTACAGTGCAGGGTGTGAGATCCTTTATAAGGGGTATTTACAGTGCAGGGTGTGAGATCCTTTATAAGGGGTATTTACAGTGCAGGGTGTGATATCCTATATAATGGGTATTTACAGTGCAGGGTGTGATATCCTTTATAAGGGGTATTTACAGTGCAGGGTGTGATATCCTTTATAAGGGTTAGTTACAGTGCAGGGTGTGATATCCTTTATAATGGGTATTTACAGTGCAGGGTGTGATATCCTATATAATGGGTATTTAAAGTGCAGTCTGTGATATCCTTTATAAGGGGTATTTACAGTGCAGGGTGTGAGATCCGATATAGGGGTATTTACAGGTGCAGGGGTGTGACATCCTTTATAAGGGGTATTTACAGTGCAGGGTGTGATATCCTTTATAAGGGGTATTTACAGTGCAGGGTGTGATATCCTATATAATGGGTATTTACAGTGCAGGGTGTGATATACTTTATAATGGGTATTTACAGTGGAGGGAGTGATATCCTATATAATGGGTATTTACAGTGCAGCGTGTGATATCCTTTATAATGGGTATTTACAGTGCAGGGTGTGATATCCTATATAAGGGGTATTTACTGTGCAGGTGTGATATCCTTTATAAGAGGTATTTACAGTGCAGAGTGTGATATCCTTTATAATGGGTATTTACAGTGCAGGGTGTGAATCCTATATAATGGGTATTTACAGTGCAGTCTGTGATATCCTTTATAAGGGGGATTTACAGTGCAGGGTGTGAGATCCTATATAAGGGCTATTTACAGTGCTGGGTGTAAGATCCTTTATAAAGGGTATTTACAGTGCAGGTGTGATATCCTTTATAAGGGGTTTTTACAGAGCAGGGTGTGATATCCCATATAATGGGTATTTACAGTGCAGGGTGTGATATCCTATATAATGGGTATTTACAGTGCAGGGTGTGATATCCTTTATAAGGGGCATTTACAGTGCAGGGTGGTGATATCCTATATAATGTGTATTTACAGTGCAGGGTGTGATATCCTTTATAAGGGGTATTTACAGTGCAGGGTGTGAGATCCTTTATTATGGGTATTTACAGTGCAGGGTGTGATATCCTTTATAAGGGGTATTTACAGTGCAGGGTGTGAGAACCTTTATAAGGGGTATTTAGAGTGCAGGGTGTGAGATCCTTTATAATGGGTATTTACAGTGCAGGGTGTGAGATCCTTTCTAAGGGGTATTTACAGTGCAGGGTGTGATATCCGTTATAAGGGGTATTTAGAGTGCAGGGTGTGGGATCCTTTATAAGGGTATTTACAGTGCAGGGTGTGAGATCCTTTATAAGGGGTATTTACAGTGCAGGGTGTGATATCCGTTATAAGGGGTATTTACAGTGCAGGGTGTGAGATCCTTTATAAGGGGTATTTACAGTGCAGGGTGTGAGATCATTTATACGGGGTATTTACAATGCAGGGTGTGATATCCTATTTAATGGGTATTTACAGTGCAGGGTGTGATATCCTTTATAATGGGTATTTACAGTGCAGGGTGTGATATCCTTTATAATGGGTATTTACAGTGCAGGGTGTGATATCCTATATAAGGGGTATTTACAGTGCAGTCTGTGATATCCTTTATAAGAGGTATTTACAGTGCAGGGTGTGAGATCCTATATAAGGGGTATTTACTGTGCAGGGTGTGAGAACCTTTATAAGGGGTATTTAGACTGCAGGGTGTGAGATGCTTTATAAGGGGTATTTATAGTGCAGGGTGTGAGATCCTTTATAAGGGGTATTTACAGTGCAGGGTGTGATATCCGTTATAAGGGGTATTTACAGTGCAGGGTGTGATATCCTATATAATGAGTATTTACAGTGCAGCGTGTGATATCCTTTATAATGGGTATTTACAGTGCAGGATCTGATATCCTATATAATGGGTATTTACAGTGCAGGGTGTGATATCCTTTATAAGGGGTATTTACAGTGCAGGGTGTGAGATTCTTTATAAGGGGTATTTACAGTGCAGGGTGTGAGATCCTTTATAAGGGGTATTTACAGTGCAAGGTGTGAGATCCCTTTATAAGGGGTATTTACAGTGCAGGGTGTGAGATCCTTTATAAGGGGTATTTACAGTGCAGGGTGTGAGATCCTTTATAATGGGTATTTACAGTGCAGGGTGTGAGATCCTTTATTATGGGTATTTACAGTGCAGGTGTGATCTCCTTTATAAGGGGTATTTACAGTGCAGGGTGTGAGAACCTTTATAAGGGGTATTTAGAGTGCAGGGTGTGAGATCCTTTATTAGGGCTATTTACAGTGCAGGGTGTGAGATCCTTTATAAGGGGTATTTACAGTGCAGGGTGTGATATCCTTTATAAGGGGTATTTACAGTGCAGGGTGTGAGATCCTTTATAAGGGGTATTTACAGTGCAGGGTGTGAGATCCTTTATAAGGGGTATTTACAGTGCAGGGTGTGATATCCTATATAATGGGTATTTACAGTGCAGGGTGTGATATCCTTTATAAGGGGTATTTACAGTGCAGGGTGTGATATCCTTTATAAGGGGTAGTTACAGTGCAGGCTGTGATATCCTTTATAATGGGTATTTACAGTGCAGGGTGTGATATCCTATATAATGGGTATTTACAGTGCAGGGTGTGATATCCTTTCTAAGGAGTATTTACAGTACAGGGTGTGATATCCTATATAATGGGTATTTACAGTGCAGGTTGTGATATCCTATGGAATGGGTATTTACAGTGCAGGGTGTGATATCCTTTATAATGCGTATTTACAGTGCAGGGTGTGATATCCTATATAATGGGTATTTACAGTACATGGTGTGATATCCTTTATAAAGAGTATTTAGAGCACAGGGTGTGATATCCTTTATAAGGGGTATTTACATTACAGGGTGTGATATCCTTTATAATGGGTATTTACAGTGCAGGGTGTGATATCCTTTATAATGGGTATTTACAGTGCAGGGTGTGATATCCTTTATAAGGGGTATTTACAGTGCAGGGTGTGAAATCCTTTATAATGGGTATTTACAGTGCAGGGTGTGATATCCTATATAATGGGTATTTACAGTGCAGGGGTGTGATATCCTTTATAAGGAGTATTTACAGTACAGGGTGTGATATCCTATATAATGGGTATTTACAGTGCAGGTTGTGATATCCTATGGAATGGGTATTTACAGTGCAGGGTGTGATATCCTATATAATGGGTATTTACAGTGCAGGTGTGATATTCGTTATAAGGTGTATTTACAGTGCAGGATGTGATTCCTATCTAATGGGTATTTACAGTGCAGGGTGTGATATTCGTTGTAAAGTGTATTTACAGTGCAGGGTGTGATATCCTTTATAAGGGGTATTTACAGTACAGGGTGTGATATCCTATATAATGGGTATTTACAGTGCAGGGTGTGATTTCCTATATAATGGGTATTTACAGCGCAGGGTGTGATATTCGTTATAAGGTGTATTTACAGGGCAGGGTGTGATATCCTTTATACTGGGTATTTACAGTGCAGTGTGTGATATCCTATATAATGGGTATTTGCAGTACAGGGTGTGATATCCTTTATAAGGAGTATTTACAGTACAGGGTGTGATATCCTTTATAAGGCGTATTTACAGTGCACGGTGTGATATCCTTTATAAGGAGTATTTACAGTGCAGGGTGTGATATCCTTTTTTTATAAGGAGTATTTACAGTACAGGGGTGTGATATCCTTTATAAGGAGTATTTACAGTACAGGGACTGAGATCCTTTATAAGGGCTATTTACAGTGCAGGGTGTGAGATCCTTTATAATGGGTATTTACAGTGCAGGGTGTGAGATCATTTATTATGGGTATTTCCAGTGCAGGGTGTGATATCCTTTATAAGGGGTATTTACAGTGCAGGGTGTGAGAACCTTTATAAGGGGTATTTAGAGTGCAGGTTGTGAGATCCTTTATAAGGGCTATTTACAGTGCAGGGTGTGAGATCCTTTATAACGGGTATTAACAGTGCAGGGTGTGATATCCTTTATGAGGAGTATTTACAGTGCAGGGTGTGAGATCCTTTATATGGGGTATTTACAGTGCAGCGTGTGAGATCCTTTATGGGGGCAATTTGCAGTGCAGGGTGTGATATCCTATATAATGGGTATTTACAGTGCAGGGGTGTGAGATCCGATATAAGGAGTATTTACAGTGCAGGGTGTGACATCCTTTATAAGGGGTATTTACAGTGCAGGGTGTGATATCCTTTACAAGGGGTATTTACAGTGCAGGGTGTGATATCCTTTATAATGGGTATTTAAAGTGCAGTCTGTGATATCCTATATAATGGGTATTTACAGTGCAGGGTGTGATATCCTTTATAAGGGGTATTTACAGTGCAGGGTGTGATATCCTTTATAAGGGTTAGTTACAGTGCAGGGTGTGATATCCTTTATAATGGGTATTTACAGTGCAGGGTGTGATATCCTATATAATGGGTATTTAAAGTGCAGTCTGTGATATCCTTTATAAGGGGTATTTACAGTGCAGGGTGTGAAATCCGATATAAGGGGTATTTACAGTGCAGGGTGTGACATCCTTTATAAGGGGTATTTACAGTGCAGGGTGTGATATCCTTTATAAGGGGTATTTACAGTGCAGGGTGTGATATCCTATATAATGGGTATTTACAGTGCAGGGTGTGATATACTTTATAATGGGTATTTACAGTGGAGGGTGTGATATCCTATATAATGGGTATTTACAGTGCAGCGTGTGATATCCTTTATAATGGGTATTTACAGTGCAGGGTGTGATATCCTATATAAGGGGTATTTACTGTGCAGGGTGTGATATCCTTTATAAGAGGTATTTACAGTGCAGAGTGTGATATCCTTTATAATGGGTATTTACAGTGCAGGGTGTGATAATCCTATATAATGGGTATTTACAGTGCAGTCTGTGATATCCTTTATAAGGGGGATTTACAGTGCAGGGTGTGAGATCCTATATAAGGGCTATTTACAGTGCGGGGTGTAAGATCCTTTATAAAAGGTATTTACAGTGCAGGTGTGATATCCTTTATAAGGGGTTTTTACAGAGCAGGGTGTGATATCCCATATAATGGGTATTTACAGTGCAGGGTGTGATATCCTATATAATGGGTATTTACAGTGCAGGGTGTGATATCCTTTATAAGGGGCATTTACAGTGCAGGGTGTGATATCCTATATAATGTGTATTTACAGTGCAGGGTGTGATATCCTTTATAAGGGGTATTTACAGTGCAGGGTGTGAGATCCTTTATTATGGGTATTTACAGTGCAGGGTGTGATATCCTTTATAAGGGGTATTTACAGTGCAGGGTGTGAGAACCTTTATAAGGGGTATTTAGAGTGCAGGGTGTGAGATCCTTTATAATGGGTATTTACAGTGCAGCGTGTGAGATCCTTTCTAAGGGGTATTTACAGTGCAGGGTGTGATATCCGTTATAAGGGGTATTTAGAGTGCAGGGTGTGGGATCCTTTATAAGGGGTATTTACAGTGCAGGGTGTGAGATCCTTTCTAAGGGGTATTTACAGAGCAGGGTGTGATATCCGTTATAAGGGGTATTTACAGTGCAGGGTGTGAGATCCTTTATAAGGGGTATTTACAGTGCAGGGTGTGAGATCATTTATACGGGGTATTTACAATGCAGGGTGTGATATCCTATATAATGGGTATTTACAGTGCAGGGTGTGATATCCTTTATAATGGGTATTTACAGTGCAGGGTGTGATATCCTTTATAATGGGTATTTACAGTGCAGGGTGTGATATCCTATATAAGGGGTATTTACAGTGCAGTCTGTGATATCCTTTATAAGAGGTATTTACAGTGCAGGGTGTGAGATCCTATATAAGGGGTATTTACTGTGCAGGGTGTGAGAACCTTTATAAGGGGTATTTAGACTGCAGGGTGTGAGATGCTTTATAAGGGGTATTTATAGTGCAAGATCCTTTATAAGGGGTATTTACAGTGCAGGGTGTGATATCCGTTATAAGGGGTATTTACAGTGCAGGGTGTGATATCCTATATAATGAGTATTTACAGTGCAGCGTGTGATATCCTTTATAATGGGTATTTACAGTGCAGGATCTGATATCCTATATAATGGGTATTTACAGTGCAGGGTGTGATATCCTTTATAAGGGGTATTTACAGTGCAGGGTGTGAGATTCTTTATAAGGGGTATTTACAGTGCAGGGTGTGAGATCCTTTATAAGGGGTATTTACAGTGCAAGGTGTGAGATCCTTTATAAGGGGTATTTACAGTGCAGGGTGTGAGATCCTTTATAAGGGGTATTTACAGTGCAGGGTGTGAGATCCTTTATAATGGGTATTTACAGTGCAGGGTGTGAGATCCTTTATTATGGGTATTTACAGTGCAGGGTGTGATCTCCTTTATAAGGGGTATTTACAGTGCAGGGTGTGAGAACCTTTATAAGGGGTATTTAGAGTGCAGGGTCTGAGATCCTTTATTAGGGCTATTTACAGTGCAGGGTGTGAGATCCTTTATAAGGGGTATTTACAGTGCAGGGTGTGATATCCTTTATAAGGGGTATTTACAGTGCAGGGTGTGAGATCCTTTATAAGGGGTATTTACAGTGCAGGGTGTGAGATCCTTTATAAGGGGTATTTACAGTGCAGGGTGTGATATCCTATATAATGGGTATTTACAGTGCAGGGTGTGATATCCTTTATAAGGGGTATTTACAGTGCAGGGTGTGATATCCTTTATAAGGGGTAGTTACAGTGCAGGCTGTGATATCCTTTATAATGGGTATTTACAGTGCAGGGTGTGATATCCTATATAATGGGTATTTAAAGTGCAGTCTGTGCTATCCTTTATAAGGGGTATTTACAGTGCAGGGTGTGAGATCCTATATAAGGGGTATTTACAGTGCAGGGTGTGAGATCCTTTATAAGGGGTATTTACAGTGCAGGGTGTGATATCCTTGATAAGGGTGATTTACAGTGCAGGGTGTCATATCATTTATAAGGGGTATTTACAGTGCAGGGTGTGATATCCTATATAATGGGTATTTACAGTGCAGGGTGTGATATTCGTTATAAGGTGTATTTACAGTGCAGGGTGTGATATCCTTTATGAGGAGTATTTACAGTACAGGGTGTGATATCCTATATAATGGGTATTTACAGTGCAGGGTGTGATATCCTACATAATGGGTATTTACAGCACAGGGTGTGATATTCGTTATAAGGTGTATTTACAGTGCAGGGTGTGATATCCTTTATAATGCGTATTTACAGTGCAGGGTGTGATATCCTATATAATGGGTATTTACAGTACATGGTGTGATATCCTTTATAAAGAGTATTTAGAGCACAGGGTGTGATATCCTTTATAAGGGGTATTTACATTACAGGGTGTGATATCCTTTATAATGGGTATTTACAGTGCAGGGTGTGATATCCTTTATAATGGGTATTTACAGTGCAGGGTGTGATATCCTTTATAAGGGGTATTTACAGTGCAGGGTGTGAAATCCTTTATAATGGGTATTTACAGTGCAGGGTGTGATATCCTATATAATGGGTATTTACAGTGCAGGGTGTGATATCCTTTATAAGGAGTATTTACAGTACAGGGTGTGATATCCTATATAATGGGTATTTACAGTGCAGGTTGTGATATCCTATGGAATGGGTATTTACAGTGCAGGGTGTGATATCCTATATAATGGGTATTTACAGTGCAGGGTGTGATATTCGTTATAAGGTGTATTTACAGTGCAGGATATGATATCCTTTATAAGGAGTATTTACAGTACAGGGTGTGATATCCTATCTAATGGGTATTTACAGTGCAGGGTGTGATATTCGTTGTAAAGTGTATTTACAGTGCAGGGTGTGATATCCTTTATAAGGGGTATTTACAGTACAGGATGTGATATCCTATATAAGGGGTATTTACTGTGTAGGGTGTGATATCCTTTATAAGAGGTATTTACAGTGCAGAGTGTGATATCCTTTTTAATGGGTATTTACAGTGCAGGGTGTGATATCCTATAGAATGGGTACTTACAGTGCAGTCTGTGATATCCTATATAATGCGTATTTACAGTGCAGGGTGTGATATCCTTTATAAGGGGTATTTACAGTGCAGGGTGTGATATCCTATATAATGGGTATTTACAGTGCAGGGTGTGATATCCTATATAATGGGTATTTACAGTACAGGGTGTGAGATCCTATATAAGGGGTATTTACTGTGCAGGATGTGAGAACCTTTATAAGGGGTATTTAGACTGCAGGGTGTGAGATCCTTTATAAGGGGTATTTATAGTGCAGGGTATGAGATCCTTTATAAGGGGTATTTACAGTGCAGGGTGTGATATCCGTTATAAGGGGTATTTACACTGCAGGGTGTGAGATCCTTTATAAGGGGTATTTACAGTGCAGGGTGTGAGATCCTTTATACGGGGTATTTACAGTGCAGGGTGTGATATCCTATATAATGAGTATTTACAGTGCAGCGTGTGATATCCTTTATAATGGGTATTTACAGTGCAGGATCTGATATCCTATATAATGGGTATTTACAGTGCAGGGTGTGATATCCTTTATAAGGGGTATTTACAGTGCAGGGTGTGAGAACCTTTATAAGGGGTATTTACAGTGCAGGGTGCGAGATTCTTTATAATGGGTATTTACAGTGCAGGGTGTGAGATCCTTTATAATGGGTATTTACAGTGCAAGGTCTGAGATCCTTTATAAGGGGTCTTTACAGTGCAGGGTGTGAGATCCTTTATAAGGGCTATTTACAGTGCAGGGTGTGATATCCTATATAATGGGTATTTACAGTGCAGGGTGTCATATCCTTTATGAGGGGTATTTACAGTGCAGGGTGTGATATCCTATATAATGGGTATTTACAGTGCAGGGTGTGATATCCTTTATAAGTAGTATTTACAGTACAGGGTGTGATATCCTATATAATGGGTATTTACAGTGCAGGGTGTGATATCCTATATAATGGGTATTTACAGCGCAGGTTGTGATATTCGTTATAAGGTGTATTTATAGTGCATGGTGTGATATCCTATATAATGGGTATTTACAGTGCAGGGTGTGATATCCTTTATAAGGAGTATTTACAGGACAGGTTGTGATATCCTTTATAAGGGGTATTTACAGTGCAGGGTGTGATATCCTTTATAAGGAGTATTTACAGTGCAGGGTGTGATATCCTTTATAAGGAGTATTTACAGTACAGGGTGTGATATCCTTTATAAGGAGTATTTACAGTACAGGGTGTGATATCCTTTATAATGGGTATTTACAGTGCAGGGTGTGATATCCTTTATAATGGGTATTTACAGTGCAGGCTGTGATATCCTTTATAATGGGTATTTACAGTGCAGGGTGTGATATCCTATATAATGGGTATTTACAGTGCAGGTTGTGATATCCTATATAATGGGTATTTACAGTGCAGAGTGTGATATCCTTTATAAGGGGTATTTACAGTGCAGGGTGTGATATCCTTTATAAGGGGTATTTACAGTGCAGGGTGGGAGATCCTTTATAAGGGGTATTTACAGTGAAGGGCGTGATATCCTTTATAAGGAGTATTTACAGTGCAGGGTGTGAGTTCCTTTATAAGGGGTATTTACAGTGCAGGATGTGAGATCCTTTATAAGGGGTATTTACAGTGCAGGATGTGTTATCCTATATAATGGGTATTTACAGTGCAGGGTGTGATATCCTTTCCAAGGGGTATTTACAATGCAGGGTGTGAGATCCTTTATAAGGGGTATTTACAGTGCTGGGTGTTAGATTCTTTATAATGGGTATTTACAGTGCAGGGTGTGAGATCCTTTATAAGAGGTATTTACAGTGCAGGGTGTGAGATCCTTTATAAGGGGTATTTACAGTGCAGGGTGTGAGATCCTTTATAAGGGCTATTTACAGTGCAGGGTGTGAGATCCTTTATAATGGGTATTTACAGTGCAGGGTGTGAGATCCTTTATTATGGGTATTTACAGTGCAGGGTGTGATATCCTTTATAAGGGGTATTTACAGTGCAGGGTGTGAGAACCTTTATAAGGGGTATTTAGAGTGCAGGGTGTGAGATCCTTTATAAGGGCTATTTACAGTGCAGGGTGTGAGATCCTTTATAAAGGGTATTTACAGTGCAGGGTGTGATATCCTTTATAAGGGTTATTTACAGTGCAGGGTGTGAGATCCTTTTTAAGGGGTATTTACAGTGCAGGGTGTGAGATCCTTTATAAGGGGTATTTGCAGTGCAGGGTGTGATATACTATATAATGGGTATTTACAGCGCAGGGTGTGATATTCGTTATGAGGTGTATTTACAGTGCAGGGTGTGATATCCTATATAATGGGTATTTACAGTACAGGGTGTGATATCCTTTATAAGGAGTATTTACAGTACAGTTTGTGATATCCTTTATAAGGGGCATTTACAGTGCAGGGTGTGATATCCTTTATAAGGAGTATTTACAGTGCAGGGTGTGATATCCTTTATAAGGAGTATTTACAGTACAGGGTGTGATATCCTTTATAAGGTGTATTTACAGTACAGGGTGTGATATCCTTTATAATGGGTATTTACAGTGCAGGGTGTGATATCCTTTATAATGGGTATTTACAGTGCAGGCTGTGATATCCTTTATAATGGGTATTTACAGTGCAGGGTGTGATATCCTATATAATGGGTATTTACAGTGCAGGTTGTGATATCCTATATAATGGATATTTACAGTGCAGTGTGTGATATCCTTTATAAGGGGTATTTACAGTGCAGGGTGTGATATCCTTTATAAGGGGTATTTACAGTGCAGGGTGTGAGATCCTTTATAAGGGGTATTTACAGTGAAGGGTGTGATATCCTTTATAAGGAGTATTTACAGTGCAGGGTGTGAGATCCTTTATAAGGGGTATTTACAGTGCAGGATGTGAGATCCTTTATAAGGGGTATTTACAGTGCAGGATCTGTTATCCTATATAATGGGTATTTACAGTGCAGGGTGTGATATCCTTTACAAGGGGTATTTACAATGCAGGGTGTGAGATCCTTTATAAGGGGTATTTACAGTGCAGGGTGTGAGATTCTTTATAATGGGTATTTACAGTGCAGGGTGTGAGATCCTTTATAAGGGGTATTTACAGTGCAGGGTGTGAGAACCTTTATAAGGGGTATTTAGAGTGCAGGGTGTGAGATCCTTTATAAGGGCTATTTACAGTGCAGGGTGTGAGATCCTTTATAAAGGGTATTTACATTGCAGGGTGTGATATCCTTTATAAGGGGTATTTACAGTGCAGGGTGTGAGATCCTTTATAAGGGGTATTTACAGTGCAGGGTGTGAGATCCTTTATAAGGGGTATTTACAGTGCAGCGTGTGATATCCTATATAATGGGTATTTACAGTGCAGGGTGTGATATCCTTTATAAGGGGTATTTACAGTGCAGGGTGTGATATCCTTTATAAGGGTTAGTTACAGTGCAGCGTGTGATATCCTTTGTAATGAGTATTTACAGTGCAGGGTGTGATATCCTATATAATGGGTATTTACAGTGCAGGGTGTGATATACTTTATAATGGGCATTTACAGTGGAGGGTGTGATATCCTATATAATGGGTATTTACAGTGCAGGGTGTGATATCCTACATAAGGGGTATTTACTGTGCAGGGTGTGATATCCTTTATAAGAGGTATTTACAGTGCAGAGTGTGATATCCTTTATAATGGGTATTTACAGTGCAGGGTGTGATATCCTATATAATGGGTATTTACAGTGCAGTCTGTGATATCCTTTATAAGGGGGATTTACAGTGCAGGGTGTGAGATCCTATATAAGGGCTATTTATAGTGCGGGGTGTAAGATCCTTTATAAAGCGTATTTACAGTGCAGGTGTGATATCCTTTATAAGGGGTTTTTACAGTGCAGGGTGTGATATCCCATATAATGGGTATTTACAGTGCAGGGTGTGATATCCTATATAATGGGTATTTACAGTGCAGGGTGTGATATCCTTTATAAGGGGTATTTACAGTGCAGGGTGTGATATCCTATATAATGCGTATTTACAGTGCAGGGTGTGATATCCTTTATAAGGGGTATTTACAGTGCAGGGTGTGAGATCCTTTATTATGGGTATTTACAGTGCAGGGTGTGATATCCTTTATAAGGGGTATTTACAGTGCTGGGTGTGAGAACCTTTTTAAGGGGTATTTAGAGTGCAGGGTGTGAGATCCTTTATAATGGGTATTTACAGTGCAGGGTGTGAGATCCTTTCTAAGGGGTATTTACAGTGCAGGCTGTTTTATCCGTTATAAGGGGTATTTAGCGTGCAGGGTGTGAGATCCTTTATTAGGGGTATTTACAGTGCAGGGTGTGAGATCCTTTCTAAGGGGTATTTACAGTGCAGGGTGTGATATCCGTTATAAGGGGTATTTCCAGTGCAGGGTGTGATATCCTTTATAAGGGGTATTTACAGTGCAGGGTGTGAGATCATTTATACGGGGTATTTACAATGCAGGGTGTGATATCCTGTATAAGGAGTTTTTACAGTACAGGGTGTGAGATCCTTTATAAGGGCTATTTACAGTGCAGGGTGTGAGATCCTTTATAATGGGTATTTACAGTGCAGGGTGTGATATCCTATATAATGGGTATTTACAGTGCAGGGTGTGATATCCTATATAATGGGTATTTACAGTGCAGGGTGTGATATCCTTTATAAGGGGTATTTACAGTGCAGGGTGTGATATCCTATATAATGGGTATTTACAGTGCAGGGTGTGATATACTTTATAATGGGTATTTACAGTGCAGCGTGTGATATCCTTTATAATGGGTATTTACAGTGCAGGGTGTGATATCCTATATAATGGGTATTTACAGTGCAGGGTGTGATATCCTATGTAATGGGTATTTACAGCGCAGGGTGTGATATCCTATATAATGGGTATTTACAGTGCAGGGTGTGATATCCTATATAATGGGTATTTACAGTGCAGGGCGTGATATTCGTTATAAGGTGTATTTACAGTGCAGGGTGTGATATCCTTTATAAGGAGTATTTACAGTACAGGGTGTGATATCCTATATAATGGGTATTTACAGTGCAGGGTGTGATATTCGTTATAAGGTGTATTTACAGTGCAGGGTGTGATATCCTTTATGAGGAGTATTTACAGTACAGGGTGTGATATCCTATATAATGGGTATTTACAGTGCAGGGTGTGATATCCTACATAATGGGTGTTTACAGCACAGGGTGTGATATTCGTTATAAGGTGTATTTACAGTGCAGGGTGTGATATCCTTTATAATGCGTATTTACAGTGCAGGGTGTGATATCCTATATAATGGGTATTTACAGTACATGGTGTGATATCCTTTAGAAAGAGTATTTACAGCACAGTGTGTGATATCCTTTATAAGGGGTATTTACATTACAGGGTGTGATATCCTTTATAATGGGTATTTACAGTGCAGGGTGTGATATCCTTTATAATGGGTATTTACAGTGCAGGGTGTGATATCCTTTATAAGGGGTATTTTCAGTGCAGGGTGTGATATCCTTTATAATGGGTATTTACATTGCAGGGTGTGATCTCCTATATAATGGGTATTTGCAGTGCAGCGTGTGATATCCTTTATAAGGAGTATTTACAGTACAGGGTGTGGTATCCTATATAATGGGTATTTACAGTGCAGGTTGTGATATCCTATGGAATGGGTATTTACAGTGCAGGGTGTGATATCCTATATAATGGGTATTTACAGTGCAGGGTGTGATATTCGTTATAAGGTGTATTTACAGTGCAGGATGTGATATCCTTTATAAGGAGTATTTACAGTACAGGGTGTGATATCCTATCTAATGGGTATTTACAGTGCAGGGTGTGATATTCGTTGTAAAGTGTATTTACAGTGCAGGGTGTGATATCCTTTATAAGGAGTATTTACAGTACAAGGTGTGATATCCTATATAATGGGTATTTACAGTGCAGGGTGTGATTTCCTATATAATGGGTATTTACAGCGCAGGGTGTGATATTCGTTATAAGGTGTATTTACAGGGCAGGGTGTGATATCCTTTATACTGGGTATTTACAGTGCAGTGTGTGATATCCTATATAATGGGTATTTGCAGTACAGGGTGTGATATCCTTTATAAGGAGTATTTACAGTACAGGGTGTGATATCCTTTATAAGGCGTATTTACAGTGCAGGGTGTGATATCCTTTATAAGGAGTATTTACAGTGCAGGGTGTGATATCCTTTATAAGGAGTATTTACAGTACAGGGTGTGATATCCTTTATAAGGAGTATTTACAGTACAGGGACTGAGATCCTTTATAAGGGCTATTTACAGTGCAGGGTGTGAGATCCTTTATAATGGGTATTTACAGTGCAGGGTGTGAGATCATTTATTATGGGTATTTCCAGTGCAGGGTGTGATATCCTTTATAAGGGGTATTTACAGTGCAGGGTGTGAGAACCTTTATAAGGGGTATTTAGAGTGCAGGTTGTGAGATCCTGTATAAGGGCTATTTACAGTGCAGGGTGTGAGATCCTTTATAACGGGTATTAACAGTGCAGGGTGTGATATCCTTTATAAGGAGTATTTACAGTGCAGGGTGTGAGATCCTTTATATGGGGTATTTACAGTGCAGCGTGTGAGATCCTTTATGGGGGCAATTTGCAGTGCAGGGTGTGATATCCTATATAATGGGTATTTACAGTGCAGGGTGTGATATCCTTTATAAGGGGTATTTACAGTGCAGGGTGTGATATCCTTTATAAGGGGTAGTTACAGTGCAGGGTGTGATATCCTTTATAATGGGTATTTAAAGTGCAGTCTGTGATATCCTTTATAAGGGGTATTTACAGTGCAGGGTGTGAGTTCCTATATAAGGAGTGTTTACAGTGCAGGGTGTGAGATCCTTTATAAGGGGTATTTACAGTGCAGCGTGTGAGATCCTTTATAGGGGCAATTTGCAGTGCAGTGTGTGATATCCTATATAATGGGTATTTACAGTGCAGGGTGTGATATCCTTTATAAGCGGTATTTACAGTGCAGGGTGTGATATCCTATATAATGGGTATTTACAGTGCAGCGTGTGATATCCTTTATAATGGGTATTTACAGTGCAGGATGTGATATCCTATATAAGGGGTATTTACTGTGCAGGGTGTGATATCCTTTATAAGAGGTATTTACAGTGCAGAGTGTGATATCCTTTTTAATGGGTATTTACAGTGCAGGGTGTGATATCCTATAGAATGGGTACTTACAGTGCAGTCTGTGATATCCTATATAATGCGTATTTACAGTGCAGGGTGTGATATCCTTTATAAGGGGTATTTACAGTGCAGGGTGTGATATCCTATATAATGGGTATTTACAGTGCAGGGTGTGATATCCAATATAATGGGTATTTACAGTACAGGGTGTGAGATCCTATATAAGGGGTATTTACTGTGCAGGATGTGAGAACCTTTATAAGGGGTATTTAGACTGCAGGGTGTGAGATCCTTTATAAGGGGTATTTATAGTGCAGGGTGTGAGATCCTTTATAAGGGGTATTTACAGTGCAGGGTGTGATATCCGTTATAAGGGGTATTTACAGTGCAGGGTGTGATATCCTTTATAAGGGGTATTTACAGTGCAGGGTGTGAGATCCTTTATATGGGGTATTTACAGTGCAGGGTGTGATATCCTATATAATGAGTATTTACAGTGCAGCGTGTGATATCCTTTATAATGGGTATTTACAGTGCAGGATCTGATATCCTATATAATGGGTATTTACAGTGCAGGGTGTGATATCCTTTATAAGGGGTATTTACAGTGCAGGGTGTGAGAACCTTTATAAGGGGTATTTACAGTGCAGGGTGCGAGATTCTTTATAAGGGGTATTTACAGTGCAAGGTGTGAGATCCTTTATAAGGGGTCTTTACAGTGCAGCGTGTGAGATCCTTTATAAGGGCTATTTACAGTGCAGGGTGTGATATCCTATATAATGGGTATTTACAGTGCAGGGTGTCATATCCTTTATGAGGGGTATTTACAGTGCAGGGTGTGATATCCTATATAATGGATATTTACAGTGCAGGGTGTGATATCCTTTATAAGTAGTATTTACAGTACAGGGTGTGATATCCTATATAATGGGTATTTACAGTGCAGGGTGTGATATCCTATATAATGGGTATTTTCAGCGCAGGGTGTGATATTCGTTATAAGGTGTATTTACAGTGCATGGTGTGATATCCTATATAATGGGTATTTACAGTACAGGGTGTGATATCCTTTATAAGGAGTATTTACAGTACAGGTTTTGATATCCTTTATAAGGGGTATTTACAGTGCAGGGTGTGATATCCTTTATAAGGAGTATTTACAGTGCAAGGTGTGATATCCTTTATAAGGAGTATTTACAGTACAGGGTGTGATATCCTTTATAAGGAGTATTTACAGTACAGGGTGTGATATCCTTTATAATGGGTATTTACAGTGCAGGGTGTGATATCCTTTATAATGGGTATTTACAGTGCAGGCTGTGATATCCTTTATAATGGGTATTTACAGTGCAGGGTGTGATATCCTATATAATGGGTATTTACAGTGCAGGTTGTGATATCCTATATAATGGGTATTTACAGTGCAGAGTGTGATATCCTTTATAAGGGGTATTTACAGTGCAGGGTGTGATATCCTTTATAAGGGGTATTTACAGTGCAGGTTGTGAGATCCTTTATAAGGGGTATTTACAGTGAAGGGCGTGATATCCTTTATAAGGAGTATTTACAGTGCAGGGTGTGAGTTCCTTTATAAGGGGTATTTACAGTGCAGGATGTGAGATCCTTTATAAGGGGTATTTACAGTGCAGGATCTGTTATCCTATATAATGGGTATTTACAGTGCAGGGTGTGATATCCTTTACAAGGGGTATTTACAATGCAGGGTGTGAGATCCTTTATAAGGGGTATTTACAGTGCAGGGTGTGAGATTCTTTATAATGGGTATTTACAGTGCAGGGTGTGAGATCCTTTATAAGAGGTATTTACAGTGCAGGGTGTGAGATCCTTTATAAAGGGTATTTACAGTGCAGGGTGTGAGATCCTTTATAAGGGCTATTTACAGTGCAGGGTGTGAGATCCTTTATAATGGGTATTTACAGTGCAGGGTGTGAGATCCTTTATTATGGGTATTTACAGTGCAGGGTGTGATATCCTTTATAAGGGGTATTTACAGTGCAGGGTGTGAGAACCTTTATAAGGGGTATTTAGAGTGCAGGGTGTGAGATCCTTTATAAGGGCTATTTACAGTGCAGGGTGTGAGATCCTTTATAACGGGTATTTACAGTGCAGGGTGTGATATCCTTTATAAGGGTTATTTACAGTGCAGGGTGTGAGATCCTTTATAAGGGGTATTTACAGTGCAGGGTGTGAGATCCTTTATAAGGGGTATTTACAGTGCAGGGTGTGATATCCTATATAATGGGTATTTACAGCGCAGGGTGTGATATTCGTTATGAGGTGTATTTACAGTGCAGGGTGTGATATCCTATATAATGGGTATTTACAGTACAGGGTGTGATATCCTTTATAAGGAGTATTTACAGTACAGGTTGTGATATCCTTTATAAGGGGTATTTACAGTGCAGGGTGTGATATCCTTTATAAGGAGTATTTACAGTGCCGGGTGTGATATCCTTTATAAGGAGTATTTACAGTACAGGGTGTGATATCCTTTATAAGGAGTATTTACAGTACAGGGTGTGATATCCTTTATAATGGGTATTTACAGTGCAGGGTGTGATATTCTTTATAATGGGTATTTACAGTGCAGGCTGTGATATCCTTTATAATGGGTATTTACAGTGCAGGGTGTGATATCCTATATAATGGGTATTTACAGTGCAGGTTGTGATACCCTATATAATGGGTATTTACAGTGCAGTGTGTGATATCCTTTATAAGGGGTATTTACAGTGCAGGGTGTGATATCCTTTATAAGGGGTATTTACAGTGCAGGGTGTGAGATCCTTTCTATGGGGTATTTACAGTGAAGGGTGTGATATCCTTTATAAGGAGTATTTACAGTGCAGGGTGTGAGTTCCTTTATAAGGGGTATTTACAGTGCAGGATGTGAGATCCTTTATACGGGGTATTTACAGTGCAGCATCTGTTATCCTATATAATGGGTTTTTACAGTGCAGGGTGTGATATCCTTTACAAGGGGTATTTACAATGCAGGGTGTGAGATCCTTTATAAGGGGTATTTACAGTGCAGGGTGTGAGATTCTTTATAATGGGTATTTACAGTGCAGGGTGTGAGATCCTTTATAAGGGGTATTTACAGTGCAGGGTGTGAGAACCTTTATAAGGGGTATTTAGAGTGCAGGGTGTGAGATCCTTTATAAGGGCTATTTACAGTGCAGGGTGTGAGATCCATTATAAAGGGTATTTACATTGCAGGGTGTGATATCCTTTATAAGGGGTATTTACAGTGCAGGGTGTGAGATCCTTTATAAGGGGTATTTACAGTGCAGGGTGTGAGATCCTTTATAAGGGGTATTTACAGTGCAGCGTGTGATATCCTATATAATGGGTATTTACAGTGCAGGGTGTGATATCCTTTATAAGGGGTATTTACAGTGCAGGGTGTGATATCCTTTATAAGGGTTAGTTACAGTGCAGCGTGTGATATCCTTTATAATGGGTATTTACAGTGCAGGGTGTGATATCCTATAGAATGGGTATTTAAAGTGCAGTCTGTGATATCCTTTATAAGGGGTATTTACAGTGCAGGGTGTGAGATCCGATATAAGGGGTATTTACAGTGCAGGGTGTGAGATCCTTTATAAGGGGTATTTACAGTGCAGGGTGTGATATCCTTTATAAGGGGTATTTACAGTGCAGTGTGTGATATCCTATATAATGGGTATTTACAGTGCAGGGTGTGATATACTTTATAATGGGCATTTACAGTGGAGGGTGTGATATCCTATATAATGGGTATTTACAGTGCAGGGTGTGATATCCTATATAAGGGGTATTTACTGTGCAGGGTGTGATATCCTTTATAAGAGGTATTTACAGTGCAGAGTGTGATATCCTTTATAATGGGTATTTACAGTGCAGGGTGTGAGATCCTTTATTATGGGTATTTACAGTGCAGGGTGTGATATCCTTTATAAGGGGTATTTACAGTGCAGGGTGTGAGAACCTTTTTAAGGGGTATTTAGAGTGCAGGGTGTAAGATCCTTTATAATGGGTATTTACAGTGCAGGGTGTGAGATCCTTTCTAAGGGGTATTTACAGTGCAGGGTGTGATATCCGTTATAAGGGGTATTTAGCGTGCAGGGTGTGAGATCCTTTATAAGGGGTACTTACAGTGCAGGGTGTGAGATCCTTTCTAAGGGGTATTTACAGTGCAGGGTGTGATATCCGTTATAAGGGGTATTTACAGTGCAGGGTGTGATATCCTTTATAAGGGGTATTTACAGTGCAGGGTGTGAGATCATTTATACGGGGTATTTACAATGCAGGGTGTGATATCCTTTATAAGGAGTATTTACAGTACAAGTTGTGAGATCATTTATAAGGGCTATTTACAGTGCAGGGTGTGAGATCCTTTATAATGGGTATTTACAGTGCAGGGTGTGAGATCATTTATTATGGGTATTTACAGTGCAGGGTGTGATATCCTTTATAAGGGGTATTTACAGTGCAGGGTGTGAGAACCTTTATAAGGGGTATTTAGAGTGCAGTTTGTGAGATCCTTTATAAGGGGTATTTACAGTGCAGCGTGTGATATCCTATATAATGGGTATTTACAGTGCAGGGTGTGATATCCTTTATAAGGGGTATTTACAGTGCAGGGTGTGATATCCTTTATAAGGGTTAGTTACAGTGCAGCGTGTGATATCCTTTATAATGGGTATTTGCAGTGCAGGGTGTGATATCCTATATAATGGGTATTTACAGTGCAGCGTGTGATATCCTTTATAATGGGTATTTACAGTGCAGGATGTGATATCCTATATAAGGGGTATTTACTGTGCAGGGTGTGATATCCTTTATAAGAGGTATTTACAGTGCAGAGTGTGATATCCTTTTTAATGGGTATTTACAGTGCAGGGTGTGATATCCTTTATAATGGGTATTTACAGTACAGGGTGTGATATCCTTTATAAGGAGTATTTACAGTACAGGGTGTGATATCCTTTATAAGGAGTATTTACAGTACAGGGTGTGATATCCTTCATAATGGGTATTTACAGTGCAGGGTGTGATATCCTTTATAATGGGTATTTACAGTGCAGGGTGTGATATCCTATATAATGTGTATTTACAGTGCAGGTTGTGATATCCTATATAATGGGTATTTACAGTGCAGAGTGTGATATCCTTTATAAGGGGTATTTACAGTGCAGGGTGTGATATCCTTTATAAGGGGTATTTACAGTGCAGGGTGTGAGATCCTTTATAAGGGGTATTTACAGTGAAGGGCGTGATATCCTTTATAAGGAGTATTTACAGTGCAGGGTTTGAGTTCCTTTATAAGGGGTATTTACAGTGCAGGATGTGAGATCCTTTATAAGGGGTATTTACAGTGCAGGATCTGTTATCCTATATAATGGGTATTTACAGTGCAGGGTGTGATATCCTTTACAAGGGGTATTTACAATGCAGGGTGTGAGATCCTTTATAAGGGGTATTTACAGTGCAGGGTGTGAGATTCTTTATAATGGGTATTTACAGTGCAGGGTGTGAGATCCTTTATAAGAGGTATTAACAGTGCAGGGTGTGAGATCCTTTATAAGGGGTATTTACAGTGCAGGGTCTGAGATCCTTTATAAGGGCTATTTACAGTGCAGGGTGTGAGATCCTTTATAATGGGTATTTACAGTGCAGGGTGTGAGATCCTTTATTATGGGTATTTACAGTGCAGGGTGTGATATCCTTTATAAGGGGTATTTACAGTGCAGGGTGTGAGAACCTTTTTAAGGGGTATTTAGAGTGCAGGGTGTGAGATCCTTTATAAGGGCTATTTACAGTGCAGGGTGTGAGATCCTTTATAAAGGGTATTTACAGTGCAGGGTGTGATATCCTTTATAAGGGTTATTTACAGTGCAGGGTGTGAGATCCTTTATAAGGGGTATTTACAGTGCAGGGTGTGAGATCCTTTATAAGGGGTATTTACAGTGCAGGGTGTGATATCCTATATAATGGGTATTTACAGCGCAGGGTGTGATATTCGTTATGAGGTGTATTTACAGTGCAGGGTGTGATATCCTATATAATGGGTATTTACAGTACAGGGTGTGATATCCTTTATAAGGAGTATTTACAGTGCAGGGTGTGATATCCTTTATAAGGGGTAGTTACAGTGCAGGGTGTGATATCCTTTATAATGGGTATTTAAAGTGCAGTCTGTGATATCCTTTATAAGTGGTATTTACAGTGCAGGGTGTGAGTTCCTATATAAGGAGTATTTACAGTGCAGGGTGTGAGATCCTTTATAAGGGGTATTTACAGTGCAGCGTGTAAGATCCTTTATTGGGGCAATTTGCAGTGCAGGGTGTGATATCCTATATAATGGGTATTTACAGTGCAGGGTGTGATATCCTTTATAAGGGGTATTTACAGTGCAGGTTGTGTTATCCTTTATAAGGGGTAGTTACAGTGCAGGGTGTGATATCCTTTATAATGAGTATTTAAAGTGCTGTCTGTGATATCCTTTATAAGGGGTATTTACAGTGCAGGGTGTGAGTTCCTATATAAGGGGTATTTACAGTGCAGGGTGTGAGATCCTTTATAATGGGTATTTACAGTGTAGGGTGTGATATCCTTTATAAGGGTGATTTACAGTGCAGGGTGTGATATCCTATATAATGTGTATTTACAGTGCAGGGTGTGATATCCTATATAATGGATATTTACAGTGCAGGGTGTGATATCCTTTATAAGAGGTATTTACAGTGGAGGGTGTGATATCCTATATAATGGGTATTTACAGTGCAGCGTGTGATATGCTTTATAATGGGTATTTACTGTGCAGGATGTGATATCCTATATAAGGGGTATTTACTGTGCAGGGTGTGATATCCTTTATAAGAGGTATTTACAGTGCAGAGTGTGATATCCTTTTTAATGGGTATTTACAGTGCAGGGTGTGATATCCTATAGAATGGGTACTTACAGTGCAGTCTGTGATATCCTTTATAAGGGGGATTTACAGTGCAGGGTGTGAGATCCTATATAAGGGGTATTTACAGTGCGGGGTGTGAGATCCTTTATAAAGGGTATTTACAGTGCAGGTGTGATATCCTTTATAAGGGGTTTTTACAGTGCAGGGTGTGATATCCCATATAATGGGTATTCACAGTGCAGGGTGTGATATCTTATATAATGGGTATTTACAGTGCAGGGTGTGATATCCTTTGTAAGGGGTATTTACAGTGCAGGGTGTGATATCCTATATAATTCGTATTTGCAGTGCAGGGTGTGATATCCTTTATAAGGGGTATTTACAGTGCAGGGTGTGATATCCTATATAATGGGTATTTACAGTGCAGGGTGTGATATCCTATATAATGGGTATTTACAGTGCAGGGTGTGATATCCTATATAAGGGGTATTTACTGTGCAGGGTGTGAGAACCTTTATAAGGGGTATTTAGACTGCAGGGTGTGAGATCCTTTATAAGGGGTATTTATAGTGCAGGGTGTGAGATCCTTTATAAGGGGTATTTACAGTGCATGGTGTGATATCCGTTATAAGGGGTATTTACAGTGCAGGGTGTGAGATGCTTTATACGGGGTATTTACAGTGCAGGGTGTGATATCCTATATAATGAGTATTTACAGTGCAGCGTGTGATATCCTTTATAATGGGTATTTACAGTGCAGGATCTGATATCCTATATAATGGGTATTTACAGTGCAGGGTGTGATATCCTTTATAAGGGGTATTTACAGTGCAGGGTGTGAGAACCTTTATAAGGGGTATTTACAGTGCAGGGTGCGAGATTCTTTATAATGGGTATTTACAGTGCAGGGTGTGAGATCCTTTATAAGGGGTATTTACAGTGCAAGGTGTGAGATCCTTTATAAGGGGTCTTTACAGTGCAGTGTGTGAGATCCTTTATAATGGGTATTTACAGTGCAGGGTGTGAGATCCTATATAATGGGTATTTAAAGTGCAGTCTGTGATATCCTTTATAAGGGGTATTTACAGTGCAGGGTGTGAGATCCGATATAAGGGGTATTTACAGTGCAGGGTGTGAGATCCTTTATGAGGGGTATTTACAGTGCACGGTGTGATATCCTTTATAAGGGGTATTTTCAGTGCAGTGTGTGATATCCTATATAATGGGTATTTACAGTGCAGGGTGTGATATACTTTATAATGGGCATTTACAGTGGAGGGTGTGACATCCTATATAATGGGTATTTACAGTGCAGGGTGTGATATCCTATATAAGGGGTATTTACTGTGCAGGGTGTGATATCCTTTATAAGAGGTATTTACAGTGCAGAGTGTGATATCCTTTATAATGGGTATTTACAGTGCAGGGTGTGATATCCTATATAATGGGTATTTACAGTGCAGTCTGTGATATCCTTTATAAGGGGGATTTACAGTGCAGGGTGTGAGATCCTATATAAGGGCTATTTACAGTGCGGGGTGAAAGATCCTTTATAAAGGGTATTTACAGTGCAGGTGTGATATCCTTTATAAGGGGTTTTTACAGTGCAGGGTGTGATATCCCATATAATGGGTATTTACAGTGCAGGGTGTGATATCCTATATAATGGGTATTTACAGTGCAGGGTGTGATATCCTTTATAAGGGGTATTTACAGTGCAGGGTGTGATATCCTATATAATGCGTATTTACAGTGCAGGGTGTGATATCCTTTATAAGGGGTATTTACAGTGCAGGGTGTGAGATCCTTTATTATGGGTATTTACAGTGCAGGGTGTGATATCCTTTATAAGGGTTATTTACAGTGCAGGGTGTGAGAACCTTTATAAGGGGTATTTAGAGTGCAGGGTGTGAGATCCTTTATAATGGGTATTTACAGTGCAGGGTGTGAGATCCTTTCTAAGGGGTATTTGCAGTGCAGGGTGTGATATCCGTTATGAGGGGTATTTAGAGTGCAGGGTGTGAGATCCTTTATAAGGGGTATTTACAGTGCAGGGTGTGAGATCCTTTCTAAGGGGTATTTACAGTGCAGGGTGTGATATCCGTTATTAGGGGTATTTACAGTGCAGGGTGTGATATCCTTTATAAGGGGTATTTACAGTGCAGGGTGTGAGATCATTTATACGGGGTATTTACAATGCAGGGTGTGATATCCTTTATAAGGAGTATTTACAGTGCAGGGTGTGAGATCATTTATTATGGGTATTTACAGTGCAGGGTGTGATATCCTTTATAAGGGGTATTTACAGTGCAGGGTGTGAGAACCTTTATAAGGGGTATTTAGAGTGCAGGTTGTGAGATCCTTTATAAGGGCTATTTACAGTGCAGGGTGTGAGATCCTTTATAACGGGTATTAACAGTGCAGGGTGTGATATCCTTTATAAGGAGTATTTACAGTGCAGGGTGTGAGATCCTTTATAAGGGGTATTTACAGTGCAGTGTGTGAGATGCTTTATGGGTGCAATTTGCAGTGCAGGGTGTGATATCCTATATAATGGGTATTTACAGTGCAGGGTGTGATATCCTTTATAAGGGGTATTTACAGTGCAGGGTGTGATATCCTTTATAAGGGGTAGTTACAGTGCAGGGTGTGATATCCTTTATAATGGGTATTTAAAGTGCAGTCTGTGATATCCTTTATAAGTGGTATTTACAGTGCAGGGTGTGAGTTCCTATATAAGGAGTATTTACAGTGCAGGGTGTGAGATCCTTTATAAGGGGTATTTACAGTGCAGCGTGTGAGATCCTTTATTGGGGCAATTTGCAGTGCAGGGTGTGATATCCTATATAATGGGTATTTACAGTGCAGGGTGTGATATCCTTTATAAGGGGTATTTACAGTGCAGGTTGTGTTATCCTTTATAAGGGGTAGTTATAGTGCAGGGTGTGATATCCTTTATAATGAGTATTTAAAGTGCTGTCTGTGATATCCTTTATAAGGGGTATTTACAGTGCAGGGTGTGAGTTCCTATATAAGGGGTATTTACAGTGCAGGGTGTGAGATCCTTTATAATGGGTATTTACAGTGCAGGGTGTGATATCCTTTATAAGGGTGATTTACAGTGCAGGGTGTGATATCCTATATAATGGGTATTTACAGTGCAGGGTGTGATATCCTATATAATGGATATTTACAGTGCAGGGTGTGATATCCTTTATAAGAGGTATTTACAGTGGAGGGTGTGATATCCTATATAATGGGTATTTACAGTGCAGCGTGTGATATGCTTTATAATGGGTATTTACTGTGCAGGATGTGATATCCTATATAAGGGGTATTTACTGTGCAGGGTGTGATATCCTTTATAAGAGGTATTTACAGTGCAGAGTGTGATATCCTTTTTAATGGGTATTTACAGTGCAGGGTGTGATATCCTATAGAATGGGTACTTACAGTGCAGTCTGTGATATCCTTTATAAGGGGGATTTACAGTGCAGGGTGTGAGATCCTATATAAGGGGTATTTACAGTGCGGGGTGTGAGATCCTTTATAAAGGGTATTTACAGTGCAGGTGTGATATCCTTTATAAGGGGTTTTTACAGTGCAGGGTGTGATATCCCATATAATGGGTATTTACAGTGCAGGGTGTGATATCTTATATAATGGGTATTTACAGTGCAGGGTGTGATATCCTTTGTAAGGGGTATTTACAGTGCAGGGTGTGATATCCTATATAATGCGTATTTACAGTGCAGGGTGTGATATCCTTTATAAGGGGTATTTACAGTGCAGGGTGTGAGATCCTTTATTATGGGTATTTACAGTGCAGGGTGTGATATCCTTTATAAGGGTTATTTACAGTGCAGGGTGTGAGAACCTTTATAAGGGGTATTTAGAGTGCAGGGTGTGAGATCCTTTATAATGGGTATTTACAGTGCAGGGTGTGAGATCCTTTCTAAGGGGTATTTGCAGTGCAGGGTGTGATATCCGTTATGAGGGGTATTTAGAGTGCAGGGTGTGAGATCCTTTATAAGGGGTATTTACAGTGCAGGGTGTGAGATCCTTTCTAAGGGGTATTTACAGTGCAGGGTGTGATATCCGTTATTAGGGGTATTTACAGTGCAGGGTGTGATATCCTTTATAAGGGGTATTTACAGTGCAGGGTGTGAGATCATTTATACGGGGTATTTACAATGCAGGGTGTGATATCCTTTATAAGGAGTATTTACAGTGCAGGGTGTGAGATCATTTATTATGGGTATTTACAGTGCAGGGTGTGATATCCTTTATAAGGGGTATTTACAGTGCAGGGTGTGAGAACCTTTATAAGGGGTATTTAGAGTGCAGGTTGTGAGATCCTTTATAAGGGCTATTTACAGTGCAGGGTGTGAGATCCTTTATAACGGGTATTAACAGTGCAGGGTGTGATATCCTTTATAAGGAGTATTTACAGTGCAGGGTGTGAGATCCTTTATAAGGGGTATTTACAGTGCAGCGTGTGAGATGCTTTATGGGGGCAATTTGCAGTGCAGGGTGTGATATCCTATATAATGGGTATTTACAGTGCAGGGTGTGATATCCTTTATAAGGGGTATTTACAGTGCAGGGTGTGATATCCTTTATAAGGGGTCGTTACAGTGCAGGGTGTGATATCCTTTATAATGGGTATTTAAAGTGCAGTCTGTGATATCCTTTATAAGTGGTATTTACAGTGCAGGGTGTGAGTTCCTATATAAGGAGTATTTACAGTGCAGGGTGTGAGATCCTTTATAAGGGGTATTTACAGTGCAGCGTGTGAGATCCTTTATTGGGGCAATTTGCAGTGCCGGGTGTGATATCCTATATAATGGGTATTTACAGTGCAGGGTGTGATATCCTTTATAAGGGGTATTTACAGTGCAGGTTGTGTTATCCTTTATAAGGCGTAGTTACAGTGCAGGGGGTGATATCCTTTAGAATGAGTATTTAAAGTGCTGTCTGTGATATCCTTTATAAGGGGTATTTACAGTGCAGGGTGTGAGTTCCTATATAAGGGGTATTTACAGTGCAGGGTGTGAGATCCTTTATAATGGGTATTTACAGTGCAGGGTGTGATATCCTTTATAAGGGTGATTTACAGTGCAGGGTGTGATATCCTATATAATGGGTATTTACAGTGCAGGGTGTGATATCCTATATAATGGATATTTACAGTGCAGGGTGTGATATCCTTTATAAGGGGTATTTACAGTGGAGGGTGTGATATCCTATATAATGGGTATTTACAGTGCAGCGTGTGATATGCTTTATAATGGGTATTTACTGTGCAGGATGTGATATCCTATATAAGGGGTATTTACTGTGCAGGGTGTGATATCCTTTATAAGAGGTATTTACAGTGCAGAGTGTGATATCCTTTTTAATGGGTATTTACAGTGCAGGGTGTGATATCCTATAGAATGGGTACTTACAGTGCAGTCTGTGATATCCTTTATAAGGGGGATTTACAGTGCAGGGTGTGAGATCCTATATAAGGGGTATTTACAGTGCGGGGTGTGAGATCCTTTATAAAGGGTATTTACAGTGCAGGTGTGATATCCTTTATAAGGGGTTTTTACAGTGCAGGGTGTGATATCCCATATAATGGGTATTTACAGTGCAGGGTGTGATATCTTATATAATGGGTATTTACAGTGCAGGGTGTGATATCCTTTGTAAGGGGTATTTACAGTGCAGGGTGTGATATCCTATATAATGCGTATTTACAGTGCAGGGTGTGATATCCTTTATAAGGGGTATTTACAGTGCAGGGTGTGATATCCTATATAATGGGTATTTACAGTGCAGGGTGTGATATCCTATATAATGGGTATTTACAGTGCAGGGTGTGAGATCCTATATAAGGGGTATTTACTGTGCAGGGTGTGAGAACCTTTATTACGGGCATTTAGACTGCAGGGTGTGAGATCCTTTATAAGGGGTATTTATAGTGCAGGGTGTGAGATCCTTTATAAGGGGTATTTACAGTGCAGGGTGTGATATCCGTTATAAGGGGTATTTACAGTGCAGGGTGTGAGATGCTTTATACGGGGTATTTACAGTGCAGGGTGTGATATCCTATATAATGAGTATTTACAGTGCAGCGTGTGATATCCTTTATAATGGGTATTTACAGTGCAGGATCTGATATCCTATATAATGGGTATTTACAGTGCAGGGTGTGATATCCTTTATAAGGGGTATTTACAGTGCAGGGTGTGAGAACCTTTATAAGGGGTATTTACAGTGCAGGGTGCGAGATTCTTTATAATGGGTATTTACAGTGCAGGGTGTGAGATCCTTTATAAGGGGTATTTACAGTGCAAGGTGTGAGATCCTTTATAAGGGGTCTTTACAGTGCAGGGTGTGAGATCCTTTATAATGGGTATTTACAGTGCAGGGTGTGAGATCCTTTATTATGGGTATTTACAGTACAGGGTGTGATATCCTTTATAAGGGGTATTTACAGTGCAGGGTGTGAGAACCTTTATAAGGAGTTTTTAGAGTGCAGGGTGTGAGATCCTTTATAAGGGCTATTTACAGTGCAGGGTGTGAGATCCTTTATAAGGGGTATTGACAGTGCAGGGTGTGATATCCGTTATAAGGAGTATTTACAGTGCAGGGTGTGAGATCGTTTATAAGGGGTATTTACAGTGCAGGGTGTGAGATCCTTGATAAGGGCTATTTATAGTGCAGGGTGTGATATCCTTTATAATGGGTATTTACAGTGCAGGGTGTGATATCCTTTATAAGGGGTATTTACAGTGCAGGGTGTGATATCCTTTATAAGGGATAGTTACAGTGCAGGGTGTGATATCCTATGTAATGGGTATTTACAGTGCAGGGTGTGATATCCTATATAATGGGTATTTAAAGTTCAGTCTGTGATATCCTTTATAAGGGCTATTTACAGTGCAGGGTGTGAGATCCTATATAAGGGGTATTTACAGTGCAGGGTGTGAGATCCTTTATTAGGGGTATTTACAGTGCAGGGTGTGATATCCTTTATAAGGGTGCTTTACAGTGCAGGGTGTGATATCCTATATAATGGGTATTTACAGTGCAGGGTGTGATATCCTATATAATGGGTATTTACAGTGCAGGGTGTCATATCCTTTATGAGGGGTATTTACAGTGCAGGGTGTGATATCCTATATAATGGGTATTTACAGTGCAGGGTGTGATATCCTTTATAAGTAGTATTTACGGTACAGGGTGTGATATCCTATATAATGGGTATTTACAGTGCAGGGTGTGATATCCTATATAATGGGTATTTACAGCGCAGGGTGTGATATTCGTTATGAGGTGTATTTACAGTGCAGGGTGTGATATCCTATATAATGGGTATTTACAGTACAGGGTGTGATATCCTTTATAAGGAGTATTTACAGTACAGGTTGTGATATCCTTTATAAGGGGTATTTACAGTGCAGGGTGTGATATCCTTTATAAGGAGTATTTACAGTGCAGGGTGTGATATCCTTTATAAGGGGTATTTACAGTGCAGGGTGTGAGATCCTTTATTAGGGGTATTTACAGTGCAGGGTGTGATATCCTTTATAAGGGTGCTTTACAGTGCAGGGTGTGATATCCTATATAATGGGTATTTACAGTGCAGGGTGTGATATCCTATATAATGGGTATTTACAGTGCAGGGTGTCATATCCTTTATGAGGGGTATTTACAGTGCAGGGTGTGACATCCTATATAATGGGTATTTACAGTGCAGGGTGTGATATCCTTTATAAGTAGTATTTACAGTACAGGGTGTGATATCCTATATAATGGGTATTTACAGTGCAGGGTGTGATATCCTATATAATGGGTATTTACAGCGCAGGGTGTGATATTCGTTATGAGGTGTATTTACAGTGCAGGGTGTGATATCCTATATAATGGGTATTTACAGTACAGGGTGTGATATCCTTTATAAGGAGTATTTACAGTACAGGTTGTGATATCCTTTATAAGTGGTATTTACAGTGCAGGGTGTGATATCCTTTATAAGGAGTATTTACAGTGCAGGGTGTGATATCCTTTATAAGGAGTATTTACAGTACAGGGTGTGATATCCTTTATAAGGTGTATTTACAGTACAGGGTGTGATATCCTTTATAATGGGTATTTACAGTGCAGGGTGTGATATTCTTTATAATGGGTATTTACAGTGCAGGCTGTGATATCCTTTATAATGGGTATTTACAGTGCAGGGTGTGATATCCTATATAATGGGTATTTACAGTGCAGGTTGTGATATCCTATATAATGGGTATTTACAGTGCAGTGTGTGATATCCTTTATAAGGGGTATTTACAGTGCAGGGTGTGATATCCTTTATAAGGGGTATTTACAGTGCAGGGTGTGAGATCCTTTATAATGGGTATTTACAGTGAAGGGTGTGATATCCTTTATAAGGAGTATTTACAGTGCAGGGTGTGAGTTCCTTTATAAGGGGTATTTACAGTGCAGGATGTGAGATCATTTATAAGGGGTATTTACAGTACAGGATCTGTTATCCTATATAATGGGTATTTACAGTGCAGGGTGTGATATCCTTTACAAGGGGTATTTACAATGCAGGGTGTGAGATCCTTTATACGGGGTATTTACAGTGCAGGGTGCGAGATTCTTTATAATGGGTATTTACAGTGCAGGGTGTGAGATCCTTTATAAGGGGTATTTACAGTGCAAGGTGTGAGATCCTTTATAAGGGGTCTTTACAGTGCAGGGTGTGAGATCCTTTATAATGGGTATTTACAGTGCAGGGTGTGAGATCCTTTATTATGGGTATTTACAGTACAGGGTGTGATATCCTTTATAAGGGGTATTTACAGTGCAGGGTGTGAGAACCTTTATAAGGAGTTTTTAGAGTGCAGGGTGTGAGATCCTTTATAAGGGTTATTTACAGTGCAGGGTGTGAGATCCTTTATAAGGGGTATTGACAGTGCAGGGTGTGATATCCGTTATAAGGAGTATTTACAGTGCAGGGTGTGAGATCGTTTATAAGGGGTATTTACAGTGCAGGGTGTGAGAACCTTTATAAGGGGTATTTACAGTGCAGGGTGCGAGATTCTTTATAATGGGTATTTACAGTGCAGGGTGTGAGATCCTTTATAAGGGGTATTTACAGTGCAAGGTGTGAGATCCTTTATAAGGGGTCTTTACAGTGCAGTGTGTGAGATCCTTTATAATGGGTATTTACAGTGCAGGGTGTGAGATCCTATATAATGGGTATTTAAAGTGCAGTCTGTGATATCCTTTATAAGGGGTATTTACAGTGCAGGGTGTGAGATCCGATATAAGGGGTATTTACAGTGCAGGGTGTGAGATCCTTTATGAGGGGTATTTACAGTGCACGGTGTGATATCCTTTATAAGGGGTATTTTCAGTGCAGTGTGTGATATCCTATATAATGGGTATTTACAGTGCAGGGTGTGATATACTTTATAATGGGCATTTACAGTGGAGGGTGTGACATCCTATATAATGGGTATTTACAGTGCAGGGTGTGATATCCTATATAAGGGGTATTTACTGTGCAGGGTGTGATATCCTTTATAAGAGGTATTTACAGTGCAGAGTGTGATATCCTTTATAATGGGTATTTACAGTGCAGGGTGTGATATCCTATATAATGGGTATTTACAGTGCAGTCTGTGATATCCTTTATAAGGGGGATTTACAGTGCAGGGTGTGAGATCCTATATAAGGGCTATTTACAGTGCGGGGTGAAAGATCCTTTATAAAGGGTATTTACAGTGCAGGTGTGATATCCTTTATAAGGGGTTTTTACAGTGCAGGGTGTGATATCCCATATAATGGGTATTTACAGTGCAGGGTGTGATATCCTATATAATGGGTATTTACAGTGCAGGGTGTGATATCCTTTATAAGGGGTATTTACAGTGCAGGGTGTGATATCCTATATAATGCGTATTTACAGTGCAGGGTGTGATATCCTTTATAAGGGGTATTTACAGTGCAGGGTGTGAGATCCTTTATTATGGGTATTTACAGTGCAGGGTGTGATATCCTTTATAAGGGTTATTTACAGTGCAGGGTGTGATATCCTTTATAAGGGGTATTTACAGTGCAGGGTGTGAGATCCTTTATTATGGGTATTTACAGTGCAGGGTGTGATATCCTTTATAAGGGTTATTTACAGTGCAGGGTGTGAGAACCTTTATAAGGGGTATTTAGAGTGCAGGGTGTGAGATCCTTTATAATGGGTATTTACAGTGCAGGGTGTGAGATCCTTTCTAAGGGGTATTTGCAGTGCAGGGTGTGATATCCGTTATGAGGGGTATTTAGAGTGCAGGGTGTGAGATCCTTTATAAGGGGTATTTACAGTGCAGGGTGTGAGATCCTTTCTAAGGGGTATTTACAGTGCAGGGTGTGATATCCGTTATTAGGGGTATTTACAGTGCAGGGTGTGATATCCTTTATAAGGGGTATTTACAGTGCAGGGTGTGAGATCATTTATACGGGGTATTTACAATGCAGGGTGTGATATCCTTTATAAGGAGTATTTACAGTGCAGGGTGTGAGATCATTTATTATGGGTATTTACAGTGCAGGGTGTGATATCCTTTATAAGGGGTATTTACAGTGCAGGGTGTGAGAACCTTTATAAGGGGTATTTAGAGTGCAGGTTGTGAGATCCTTTATAAGGGCTATTTACAGTGCAGGGTGTGAGATCCTTTATAACGGGTATTAACAGTGCAGGGTGTGATATCCTTTATAAGGAGTATTTACAGTGCAGGGTGTGAGATCCTTTATAAGGGGTATTTACAGTGCAGCGTGTGAGATGCTTTATGGGGGCAATTTGCAGTGCAGGGTGTGATATCCTATATAATGGGTATTTACAGTGCAGGGTGTGATATCCTTTATAAGGGGTATTTACAGTGCAGGGTGTGATATCCTTTATAAGGGGTCGTTACAGTGCAGGGTGTGATATCCTTTATAATGGGTATTTAAAGTGCAGTCTGTGATATCCTTTATAAGTGGTATTTACAGTGCAGGGTGTGAGTTCCTATATAAGGAGTATTTACAGTGCAGGGTGTGAGATCCTTTATAAGGGGTATTTACAGTGCAGCGTGTGAGATCCTTTATTGGGGCAATTTGCAGTGCCGGGTGTGATATCCTATATAATGGGTATTTACAGTGCAGGGTGTGATATCCTTTATAAGGGGTATTTACAGTGCAGGTTGTGTTATCCTTTATAAGGCGTAGTTACAGTGCAGGGGGTGATATCCTTTAGAATGAGTATTTAAAGTGCTGTCTGTGATATCCTTTATAAGGGGTATTTACAGTGCAGGGTGTGAGTTCCTATATAAGGGGTATTTACAGTGCAGGGTGTGAGATCCTTTATAATGGGTATTTACAGTGCAGGGTGTGATATCCTTTATAAGGGTGATTTACAGTGCAGGGTGTGATATCCTATATAATGGGTATTTACAGTGCAGGGTGTGATATCCTATATAATGGATATTTACAGTGCAGGGTGTGATATCCTTTATAAGGGGTATTTACAGTGGAGGGTGTGATATCCTATATAATGGGTATTTACAGTGCAGCGTGTGATATGCTTTATAATGGGTATTTACTGTGCAGGATGTGATATCCTATATAAGGGGTATTTACTGTGCAGGGTGTGATATCCTTTATAAGAGGTATTTACAGTGCAGAGTGTGATATCCTTTTTAATGGGTATTTACAGTGCAGGGTGTGATATCCTATAGAATGGGTACTTACAGTGCAGTCTGTGATATCCTTTATAAGGGGGATTTACAGTGCAGGGTGTGAGATCCTATATAAGGGGTATTTACAGTGCGGGGTGTGAGATCCTTTATAAAGGGTATTTACAGTGCAGGTGTGATATCCTTTATAAGGGGTTTTTACAGTGCAGGGTGTGATATCCCATATAATGGGTATTTACAGTGCAGGGTGTGATATCTTATATAATGGGTATTTACAGTGCAGGGTGTGATATCCTTTGTAAGGGGTATTTACAGTGCAGGGTGTGATATCCTATATAATGCGTATTTACAGTGCAGGGTGTGATATCCTTTATAAGGGGTATTTACAGTGCAGGGTGTGATATCCTATATAATGGGTATTTACAGTGCAGGGTGTGATATCCTATATAATGGGTATTTACAGTGCAGGGTGTGAGATCCTATATAAGGGGTATTTACTGTGCAGGGTGTGAGAACCTTTATTACGGGCATTTAGACTGCAGGGTGTGAGATCCTTTATAAGGGGTATTTATAGTGCAGGGTGTGAGATCCTTTATAAGGGGTATTTACAGTGCAGGGTGTGATATCCGTTATAAGGGGTATTTACAGTGCAGGGTGTGAGATGCTTTATACGGGGTATTTACAGTGCAGGGTGTGATATCCTATATAATGAGTATTTACAGTGCAGCGTGTGATATCCTTTATAATGGGTATTTACAGTGCAGGATCTGATATCCTATATAATGGGTATTTACAGTGCAGGGTGTGATATCCTTTATAAGGGGTATTTACAGTGCAGGGTGTGAGAACCTTTATAAGGGGTATTTACAGTGCAGGGTGCGAGATTCTTTATAATGGGTATTTACAGTGCAGGGTGTGAGATCCTTTATAAGGGGTATTTACAGTGCAAGGTGTGAGATCCTTTATAAGGGGTCTTTACAGTGCAGGGTGTGAGATCCTTTATAATGGGTATTTACAGTGCAGGGTGTGAGATCCTTTATTATGGGTATTTACAGTACAGGGTGTGATATCCTTTATAAGGGGTATTTACAGTGCAGGGTGTGAGAACCTTTATAAGGAGTTTTTAGAGTGCAGGGTGTGAGATCCTTTATAAGGGCTATTTACAGTGCAGGGTGTGAGATCCTTTATAAGGGGTATTGACAGTGCAGGGTGTGATATCCGTTATAAGGAGTATTTACAGTGCAGGGTGTGAGATCGTTTATAAGGGGTATTTACAGTGCAGGGTGTGAGATCCTTGATAAGGGCTATTTATAGTGCAGGGTGTGATATCCTTTATAATGGGTATTTACAGTGCAGGGTGTGATATCCTTTATAAGGGGTATTTACAGTGCAGGGTGTGATATCCTTTATAAGGGATAGTTACAGTGCAGGGTGTGATATCCTATGTAATGGGTATTTACAGTGCAGGGTGTGATATCCTATATAATGGGTATTTAAAGTTCAGTCTGTGATATCCTTTATAAGGGCTATTTACAGTGCAGGGTGTGAGATCCTATATAAGGGGTATTTACAGTGCAGGGTGTGAGATCCTTTATTAGGGGTATTTACAGTGCAGGGTGTGATATCCTTTATAAGGGTGCTTTACAGTGCAGGGTGTGATATCCTATATAATGGGTATTTACAGTGCAGGGTGTGATATCCTATATAATGGGTATTTACAGTGCAGGGTGTCATATCCTTTATGAGGGGTATTTACAGTGCAGGGTGTGATATCCTATATAATGGGTATTTACAGTGCAGGGTGTGATATCCTTTATAAGTAGTATTTACGGTACAGGGTGTGATATCCTATATAATGGGTATTTACAGTGCAGGGTGTGATATCCTATATAATGGGTATTTACAGCGCAGGGTGTGATATTCGTTATGAGGTGTATTTACAGTGCAGGGTGTGATATCCTATATAATGGGTATTTACAGTACAGGGTGTGATATCCTTTATAAGGAGTATTTACAGTACAGGTTGTGATATCCTTTATAAGGGGTATTTACAGTGCAGGGTGTGATATCCTTTATAAGGAGTATTTACAGTGCAGGGTGTGATATCCTTTATAAGGGGTATTTACAGTGCAGGGTGTGAGATCCTTTATTAGGGGTATTTACAGTGCAGGGTGTGATATCCTTTATAAGGGTGCTTTACAGTGCAGGGTGTGATATCCTATATAATGGGTATTTACAGTGCAGGGTGTGATATCCTATATAATGGGTATTTACAGTGCAGGGTGTCATATCCTTTATGAGGGGTATTTACAGTGCAGGGTGTGACATCCTATATAATGGGTATTTACAGTGCAGGGTGTGATATCCTTTATAAGTAGTATTTACAGTACAGGGTGTGATATCCTATATAATGGGTATTTACAGTGCAGGGTGTGATATCCTATATAATGGGTATTTACAGCGCAGGGTGTGATATTCGTTATGAGGTGTATTTACAGTGCAGGGTGTGATATCCTATATAATGGGTATTTACAGTACAGGGTGTGATATCCTTTATAAGGAGTATTTACAGTACAGGTTGTGATATCCTTTATAAGTGGTATTTACAGTGCAGGGTGTGATATCCTTTATAAGGAGTATTTACAGTGCAGGGTGTGATATCCTTTATAAGGAGTATTTACAGTACAGGGTGTGATATCCTTTATAAGGTGTATTTACAGTACAGGGTGTGATATCCTTTATAATGGGTATTTACAGTGCAGGGTGTGATATTCTTTATAATGGGTATTTACAGTGCAGGCTGTGATATCCTTTATAATGGGTATTTACAGTGCAGGGTGTGATATCCTATATAATGGGTATTTACAGTGCAGGTTGTGATATCCTATATAATGGGTATTTACAGTGCAGTGTGTGATATCCTTTATAAGGGGTATTTACAGTGCAGGGTGTGATATCCTTTATAAGGGGTATTTACAGTGCAGGGTGTGAGATCCTTTATAATGGGTATTTACAGTGAAGGGTGTGATATCCTTTATAAGGAGTATTTACAGTGCAGGGTGTGAGTTCCTTTATAAGGGGTATTTACAGTGCAGGATGTGAGATCATTTATAAGGGGTATTTACAGTACAGGATCTGTTATCCTATATAATGGGTATTTACAGTGCAGGGTGTGATATCCTTTACAAGGGGTATTTACAATGCAGGGTGTGAGATCCTTTATACGGGGTATTTACAGTGCAGGGTGCGAGATTCTTTATAATGGGTATTTACAGTGCAGGGTGTGAGATCCTTTATAAGGGGTATTTACAGTGCAAGGTGTGAGATCCTTTATAAGGGGTCTTTACAGTGCAGGGTGTGAGATCCTTTATAATGGGTATTTACAGTGCAGGGTGTGAGATCCTTTATTATGGGTATTTACAGTACAGGGTGTGATATCCTTTATAAGGGGTATTTACAGTGCAGGGTGTGAGATCCTTTATAAGGGGTATTGACAGTGCAGGGTGTGATATCCGTTATAAGGAGTATTTACAGTGCAGGGTGTGAGATCGTTTATAAGGGGTATTTACAGTGCAGGGTGTGAGAACCTTTATAAGGGGTATTTACAGTGCAGGGTGCGAGATTCTTTATAATGGGTATTTACAGTGCAGGGTGTGAGATCCTTTATAAGGGGTATTTACAGTGCAAGGTGTGAGATCCTTTATAAGGGGTCTTTACAGTGCAGTGTGTGAGATCCTTTATAATGGGTATTTACAGTGCAGGGTGTGAGATCCTATATAATGGGTATTTAAAGTGCAGTCTGTGATATCCTTTATAAGGGGTATTTACAGTGCAGGGTGTGAGATCCGATATAAGGGGTATTTACAGTGCAGGGTGTGAGATCCTTTATGAGGGGTATTTACAGTGCACGGTGTGATATCCTTTATAAGGGGTATTTTCAGTGCAGTGTGTGATATCCTATATAATGGGTATTTACAGTGCAGGGTGTGATATACTTTATAATGGGCATTTACAGTGGAGGGTGTGACATCCTATATAATGGGTATTTACAGTGCAGGGTGTGATATCCTATATAAGGGGTATTTACTGTGCAGGGTGTGATATCCTTTATAAGAGGTATTTACAGTGCAGAGTGTGATATCCTTTATAATGGGTATTTACAGTGCAGGGTGTGATATCCTATATAATGGGTATTTACAGTGCAGTCTGTGATATCCTTTATAAGGGGGATTTACAGTGCAGGGTGTGAGATCCTATATAAGGGCTATTTACAGTGCGGGGTGAAAGATCCTTTATAAAGGGTATTTACAGTGCAGGTGTGATATCCTTTATAAGGGGTTTTTACAGTGCAGGGTGTGATATCCCATATAATGGGTATTTACAGTGCAGGGTGTGATATCCTATATAATGGGTATTTACAGTGCAGGGTGTGATATCCTTTATAAGGGGTATTTACAGTGCAGGGTGTGATATCCTATATAATGCGTATTTACAGTGCAGGGTGTGATATCCTTTATAAGGGGTATTTACAGTGCAGGGTGTGAGATCCTTTATTATGGGTATTTACAGTGCAGGGTGTGATATCCTTTATAAGGGTTATTTACAGTGCAGGGTGTGAGAACCTTTATAAGGGGTATTTAGAGTGCAGGGTGTGAGATCCTTTATAATGGGTATTTACAGTGCAGGGTGTGAGATCCTTTCTAAGGGGTATTTGCAGTGCAGGGTGTGATATCCGTTATGAGGGGTATTTAGAGTGCAGGGTGTGAGATCCTTTATAAGGGGTATTTACAGTGCAGGGTGTGAGATCCTTTCTAAGGGGTATTTACAGTGCAGGGTGTGATATCCGTTATTAGGGGTATTTACAGTGCAGGGTGTGATATCCTTTATAAGGGGTATTTACAGTGCAGGGTGTGAGATCATTTATACGGGGTATTTACAATGCAGGGTGTGATATCCTTTATAAGGAGTATTTACAGTGCAGGGTGTGAGATCATTTATTATGGGTATTTACAGTGCAGGGTGTGATATCCTTTATAAGGGGTATTTACAGTGCAGGGTGTGAGAACCTTTATAAGGGGTATTTAGAGTGCAGGTTGTGAGATCCTTTATAAGGGCTATTTACAGTGCAGGGTGTGAGATCCTTTATAACGGGTATTAACAGTGCAGGGTGTGATATCCTTTATAAGGAGTATTTACAGTGCAGGGTGTGAGATCCTTTATAAGGGGTATTTACAGTGCAGTGTGTGAGATGCTTTATGGGTGCAATTTGCAGTGCAGGGTGTGATATCCTATATAATGGGTATTTACAGTGCAGGGTGTGATATCCTTTATAAGGGGTATTTACAGTGCAGGGTGTGATATCCTTTATAAGGGGTAGTTACAGTGCAGGGTGTGAGATCCTTTATAATGGGTATTTACAGTGCAGGGTGTGAGATCCTTTCTAAGGGGTATTTGCAGTGCAGGGTGTGATATCCGTTATGAGGGGTATTTAGAGTGCAGGGTGTGAGATCCTTTATAAGGGGTATTTACAGTGCAGGGTGTGAGATCCTTTCTAAGGGGTATTTACAGTGCAGGGTGTGATATCCGTTATTAGGGGTATTTACAGTGCAGGGTGTGATATCCTTTATAAGGGGTATTTACAGTGCAGGGTGTGAGATCATTTATACGGGGTATTTACAATGCAGGGTGTGATATCCTTTATAAGGAGTATTTACAGTGCAGGGTGTGAGATCATTTATTATGGGTATTTACAGTGCAGGGTGTGATATCCTTTATAAGGGGTATTTACAGTGCAGGGTGTGAGAACCTTTATAAGGGGTATTTAGAGTGCAGGTTGTGAGATCCTTTATAAGGGCTATTTACAGTGCAGGGTGTGAGATCCTTTATAACGGGTATTAACAGTGCAGGGTGTGATATCCTTTATAAGGAGTATTTACAGTGCAGGGTGTGAGATCCTTTATAAGGGGTATTTACAGTGCAGTGTGTGAGATGCTTTATGGGTGCAATTTGCAGTGCAGGGTGTGATATCCTATATAATGGGTATTTACAGTGCAGGGTGTGATATCCTTTATAAGGGGTATTTACAGTGCAGGGTGTGATATCCTTTATAAGGGGTAGTTACAGTGCAGGGTGTGATATCCTTTATAATGGGTATTTAAAGTGCAGTCTGTGATATCCTTTATAAGTGGTATTTACAGTGCAGGGTGTGAGTTCCTATATAAGGAGTATTTACAGTGCAGGGTGTGAGATCCTTTATAAGGGGTATTTACAGTGCAGCGTGTGAGATCCTTTATTGGGGCAATTTGCAGTGCAGGGTGTGATATCCTATATAATGGGTATTTACAGTGCAGGGTGTGATATCCTTTATAAGGGGTATTTACAGTGCAGGTTGTGTTATCCTTTATAAGGGGTAGTTACAGTGCAGGGTGTGATATCCTTTATAATGAGTATTTAAAGTGCTGTCTGTGATATCCTTTATAAGGGGTATTTACAGTGCAGGGTGTGAGTTCCTATATAAGGGGTATTTACAGTGCAGGGTGTGAGATCCTTTATAATGGGTATTTACAGTGCAGGGTGTGATATCCTTTATAAGGGTGATTTACAGTGCAGGGTGTGATATCCTATATAATGGGTATTTACAGTGCAGGGTGTGATATCCTATATAATGGATATTTACAGTGCAGGGTGTGATATCCTTTATAAGAGGTATTTACAGTGGAGGGTGTGATATCCTATATAATGGGTATTTACAGTGCAGCGTGTGATATGCTTTATAATGGGTATTTACTGTGCAGGATGTGATATCCTATATAAGGGGTATTTACTGTGCAGGGTGTGATATCCTTTATAAGAGGTATTTACAGTGCAGAGTGTGATATCCTTTTTAATGGGTATTTACAGTGCAGGGTGTGATATCCTATAGAATGGGTACTTACAGTGCAGTCTGTGATATCCTTTATAAGGGGGATTTACAGTGCAGGGTGTGAGATCCTATATAAGGGGTATTTACAGTGCGGGGTGTGAGATCCTTTATAAAGGGTATTTACAGTGCAGGTGTGATATCCTTTATAAGGGGTTTTTACAGTGCAGGGTGTGATATCCCATATAATGGGTATTTACAGTGCAGGGTGTGATATCTTATATAATGGGTATTTACAGTGCAGGGTGTGATATCCTTTGTAAGGGGTATTTACAGTGCAGGGTGTGATATCCTATATAATGCGTATTTACAGTGCAGGGTGTGATATCCTTTATAAGGGGTATTTACAGTGCAGGGTGTGAGATCCTTTATTATGGGTATTTACAGTGCAGGGTGTGATATCCTTTATAAGGGTTATTTACAGTGCAGGGTGTGAGAACCTTTATAAGGGGTATTTAGAGTGCAGGGTGTGAGATCCTTTATAATGGGTATTTACAGTGCAGGGTGTGAGATCCTTTCTAAGGGGTATTTGCAGTGCAGGGTGTGATATCCGTTATGAGGGGTATTTAGAGTGCAGGGTGTGAGATCCTTTATAAGGGGTATTTACAGTGCAGGGTGTGAGATCCTTTCTAAGGGGTATTTACAGTGCAGGGTGTGATATCCGTTATTAGGGGTATTTACAGTGCAGGGTGTGATATCCTTTATAAGGGGTATTTACAGTGCAGGGTGTGAGATCATTTATACGGGGTATTTACAATGCAGGGTGTGATATCCTTTATAAGGAGTATTTACAGTGCAGGGTGTGAGATCATTTATTATGGGTATTTACAGTGCAGGGTGTGATATCCTTTATAAGGGGTATTTACAGTGCAGGGTGTGAGAACCTTTATAAGGGGTATTTAGAGTGCAGGTTGTGAGATCCTTTATAAGGGCTATTTACAGTGCAGGGTGTGAGATCCTTTATAACGGGTATTAACAGTGCAGGGTGTGATATCCTTTATAAGGAGTATTTACAGTGCAGGGTGTGAGATCCTTTATAAGGGGTATTTACAGTGCAGCGTGTGAGATGCTTTATGGGGGCAATTTGCAGTGCAGGGTGTGATATCCTATATAATGGGTATTTACAGTGCAGGGTGTGATATCCTTTATAAGGGGTATTTACAGTGCAGGGTGTGATATCCTTTATAAGGGGTCGTTACAGTGCAGGGTGTGATATCCTTTATAATGGGTATTTAAAGTGCAGTCTGTGATATCCTTTATAAGTGGTATTTACAGTGCAGGGTGTGAGTTCCTATATAAGGAGTATTTACAGTGCAGGGTGTGAGATCCTTTATAAGGGGTATTTACAGTGCAGCGTGTGAGATCCTTTATTGGGGCAATTTGCAGTGCCGGGTGTGATATCCTATATAATGGGTATTTACAGTGCAGGGTGTGATATCCTTTATAAGGGGTATTTACAGTGCAGGTTGTGTTATCCTTTATAAGGGGTAGTTACAGTGCAGGGGGTGATATCCTTTAGAATGAGTATTTAAAGTGCTGTCTGTGATATCCTTTATAAGGGGTATTTACAGTGCAGGGTGTGAGTTCCTATATAAGGGGTATTTACAGTGCAGGGTGTGAGATCCTTTATAATGGGTATTTACAGTGCAGGGTGTGATATCCTTTATAAGGGTGATTTACAGTGCAGGGTGTGATATCCTATATAATGGGTATTTACAGTGCAGGGTGTGATATCCTATATAATGGATATTTACAGTGCAGGGTGTGATATCCTTTATAAGGGGTATTTACAGTGGAGGGTGTGATATCCTATATAATGGGTATTTACAGTGCAGCGTGTGATATGCTTTATAATGGGTATTTACTGTGCAGGATGTGATATCCTATATAAGGGGTATTTACTGTGCAGGGTGTGATATCCTTTATAAGAGGTATTTACAGTGCAGAGTGTGATATCCTTTTTAATGGGTATTTACAGTGCAGGGTGTGATATCCTATAGAATGGGTACTTACAGTGCAGTCTGTGATATCCTTTATAAGGGGGATTTACAGTGCAGGGTGTGAGATCCTATATAAGGGGTATTTACAGTGCGGGGTGTGAGATCCTTTATAAAGGGTATTTACAGTGCAGGTGTGATATCCTTTATAAGGGGTTTTTACAGTGCAGGGTGTGATATCCCATATAATGGGTATTTACAGTGCAGGGTGTGATATCTTATATAATGGGTATTTACAGTGCAGGGTGTGATATCCTTTGTAAGGGGTATTTACAGTGCAGGGTGTGATATCCTATATAATGCGTATTTACAGTGCAGGGTGTGATATCCTTTATAAGGGGTATTTACAGTGCAGGGTGTGATATCCTATATAATGGGTATTTACAGTGCAGGGTGTGATATCCTATATAATGGGTATTTACAGTGCAGGGTGTGAGATCCTATATAAGGGGTATTTACTGTGCAGGGTGTGAGAACCTTTATTACGGGCATTTAGACTGCAGGGTGTGAGATCCTTTATAAGGGGTATTTATAGTGCAGGGTGTGAGATCCTTTATAAGGGGTATTTACAGTGCAGGGTGTGATATCCGTTATAAGGGGTATTTACAGTGCAGGGTGTGAGATGCTTTATACGGGGTATTTACAGTGCAGGGTGTGATATCCTATATAATGAGTATTTACAGTGCAGCGTGTGATATCCTTTATAATGGGTATTTACAGTGCAGGATCTGATATCCTATATAATGGGTATTTACAGTGCAGGGTGTGATATCCTTTATAAGGGGTATTTACAGTGCAGGGTGTGAGAACCTTTATAAGGGGTATTTACAGTGCAGGGTGCGAGATTCTTTATAATGGGTATTTACAGTGCAGGGTGTGAGATCCTTTATAAGGGGTATTTACAGTGCAAGGTGTGAGATCCTTTATAAGGGGTCTTTACAGTGCAGGGTGTGAGATCCTTTATAATGGGTATTTACAGTGCAGGGTGTGAGATCCTTTATTATGGGTATTTACAGTACAGGGTGTGATATCCTTTATAAGGGGTATTTACAGTGCAGGGTGTGAGAACCTTTATAAGGAGTTTTTAGAGTGCAGGGTGTGAGATCCTTTATAAGGGCTATTTACAGTGCAGGGTGTGAGATCCTTTATAAGGGGTATTGACAGTGCAGGGTGTGATATCCGTTATAAGGAGTATTTACAGTGCAGGGTGTGAGATCGTTTATAAGGGGTATTTACAGTGCAGGGTGTGAGATCCTTGATAAGGGCTATTTATAGTGCAGGGTGTGATATCCTTTATAATGGGTATTTACAGTGCAGGGTGTGATATCCTTTATAAGGGGTATTTACAGTGCAGGGTGTGATATCCTTTATAAGGGATAGTTACAGTGCAGGGTGTGATATCCTATGTAATGGGTATTTACAGTGCAGGGTGTGATATCCTATATAATGGGTATTTAAAGTTCAGTCTGTGATATCCTTTATAAGGGCTATTTACAGTGCAGGGTGTGAGATCCTATATAAGGGGTATTTACAGTGCAGGGTGTGAGATCCTTTATTAGGGGTATTTACAGTGCAGGGTGTGATATCCTTTATAAGGGTGCTTTACAGTGCAGGGTGTGATATCCTATATAATGGGTATTTACAGTGCAGGGTGTGATATCCTATATAATGGGTATTTACAGTACAGGGTGTGATATCCTTTATAAGGAGTATTTACAGTACAGGTTGTGATATCCTTTATAAGGGGTATTTACAGTGCAGGGTGTGATATCCTTTATAAGGAGTATTTACAGTGCAGGGTGTGATATCCTTTATAAGGGGTATTTACAGTGCAGGGTGTGAGATCCTTTATTAGGGGTATTTACAGTGCAGGGTGTGATATCCTTTATAAGGGTGCTTTACAGTGCAGGGTGTGATATCCTATATAATGGGTATTTACAGTGCAGGGTGTGATATCCTATATAATGGGTATTTACAGTGCAGGGTGTCATATCCTTTATGAGGGGTATTTACAGTGCAGGGTGTGACATCCTATATAATGGGTATTTACAGTGCAGGGTGTGATATCCTTTATAAGTAGTATTTACAGTACAGGGTGTGATATCCTATATAATGGGTATTTACAGTGCAGGGTGTGATATCCTATATAATGGGTATTTACAGCGCAGGGTGTGATATTCGTTATGAGGTGTATTTACAGTGCAGGGTGTGATATCCTATATAATGGGTATTTACAGTACAGGGTGTGATATCCTTTATAAGGAGTATTTACAGTACAGGTTGTGATATCCTTTATAAGTGGTATTTACAGTGCAGGGTGTGATATCCTTTATAAGGAGTATTTACAGTGCAGGGTGTGATATCCTTTATAAGGAGTATTTACAGTACAGGGTGTGATATCCTTTATAAGGTGTATTTACAGTACAGGGTGTGATATCCTTTATAATGGGTATTTACAGTGCAGGGTGTGATATTCTTTATAATGGGTATTTACAGTGCAGGCTGTGATATCCTTTATAATGGGTATTTACAGTGCAGGGTGTGATATCCTATATAATGGGTATTTACAGTGCAGGTTGTGATATCCTATATAATGGGTATTTACAGTGCAGTGTGTGATATCCTTTATAAGGGGTATTTACAGTGCAGGGTGTGATATCCTTTATAAGGGGTATTTACAGTGCAGGGTGTGAGATCCTTTATAATGGGTATTTACAGTGAAGGGTGTGATATCCTTTATAAGGAGTATTTACAGTGCAGGGTGTGAGTTCCTTTATAAGGGGTATTTACAGTGCAGGATGTGAGATCATTTATAAGGGGTATTTACAGTACAGGATCTGTTATCCTATATAATGGGTATTTACAGTGCAGCGTGTGATATCCTTTACAAGGGGTATTTACAATGCAGGGTGTGAGATCCTTTATACGGGGTATTTACAGTGCAGGGTGCGAGATTCTTTATAATGGGTATTTACAGTGCAGGGTGTGAGATCCTTTATAAGGGGTATTTACAGTGCAAGGTGTGAGATCCTTTATAAGGGGTCTTTACAGTGCAGGGTGTGAGATCCTTTATAATGGGTATTTACAGTGCAGGGTGTGAGATCCTTTATTATGGGTATTTACAGTACAGGGTGTGATATCCTTTATAAGGGGTATTTACAGTGCAGGGTGTGAGAACCTTTATAAGGAGTTTTTAGAGTGCAGGGTGTGAGATCCTTTATAAGGGTTATTTACAGTGCAGGGTGTGAGATCCTTTATAAGGGGTATTGACAGTGCAGGGTGTGATATCCGTTATAAGGAGTATTTACAGTGCAGGGTGTGAGATCGTTTATAAGGGGTATTTACAGTGCAGGGTGTGAGATCCTTGATAAGGGCTATTTATAGTGCAGGGTGTGATATCCTTTATAATGGGTATTTACAGTGCAGGGTGTGATATCCTTTATAAGGGGTATTTACAGTGCAGGGTGTGATATCCTTTATAAGGGATAGTTACAGTGCAGGGTGTGATATCCTATGTAATGGGTATTTACAGTGCAGGGTGTGATATCCTATATAATGTGTATTTAAAGTTCAGTCTGTGATATCCTTTATAAGGGCTATTTACAGTGCAGGGTGTGAGATCCTATATAAGGGGTATTTACAGTGCAGGGTGTGAGATCCTTTATAAGGGGTATTTACAGTGCAGGGTGTGAGATCCTTTATAATGGGTATTTACAGTGAAGGGTGTGATATCCTTTATAAGGAGTATTTACAGTGCAGGGTGTGAGTTCCTTTATAAGGGGTATTTACAGTGCAGGATGTGAGATCATTTATAAGGGGTATTTACAGTACAGGATCTGTTATCCTATATAATGGGTATTTACAGTGCAGGGTGTGATATCCTTTACAAGGGGTATTTACAATGCAGGGTGTGAGATCCTTTATACGGGGTATTTACAGTGCAGGGTGCGAGATTCTTTATAATGGGTATTTACAGTGCAGGGTGTGAGATCCTTTATAAGGGGTATTTACAGTGCAAGGTGTGAGATCCTTTATAAGGGGTCTTTACAGTGCAGGGTGTGAGATCCTTTATAATGGGTATTTACAGTGCAGGTTGTGAGATCCTTTATTATGGGTATTTACAGTACAGGGTGTGATATCCTTTATAAGGGGTATTTACAGTGCAGGGTGTGAGAACCTTTATAAGGAGTTTTTAGAGTGCAGGGTGTGAGATCCTTTATAAGGACTATTTACAGTGCAGGGTGTGAGATCCTTTATAAGGGGTATTGACAGTGCAGGGTGTGATATCCGTTATAAGGAGTATTTACAGTGCAGGGTGTGAGATCGTTTATAAGGGGTATTTACAGTGCAGGGTGTGAGATCCTTGATAAGGGCTATTTATAGTGCAGGGTGTGATATCCTTTATAATGGGTATTTACAGTGCAGGGTGTGATATCCTTTATAAGGGGTATTTACAGTGCAGGGTGTGATATCCTTTATAAGGGATAGTTACAGTGCAGGGTGTGATATCCTATGTAATGGGTATTTACAGTGCAGGGTGTGATATCCTATATAATGGGTATTTAAAGTTCAGTCTGTGATATCCTTTATAAGGGCTATTTACAGTGCAGGGTGTGAGATCCTATATAAGGGGTATTTACAGTGCAGGGTGTGAGATCCTTTATTAGGGGTATTTACAGTGCAGGGTGTGATATCCTTTATAAGGGTGCTTTACAGTGCAGGGTGTGATATCCTATATAATGGGTATTTACAGTGCAGGGTGTGATATCCTATATAATGGGTATTTACAGTGCAGGGTGTCATATCCTTTATGAGGGGTATTTACAGTGCAGGGTGTGATATCCTATATAATGGGTATTTACAGTGCAGGGTGTGATATCCTTTATAAGTAGTATTTACGGTACAGGGTGTGATATCCTATATAATGGGTATTTACAGTGCAGGGTGTGATATCCTATATAATGGGTATTTACAGCGCAGGGTGTGATATTCGTTATGAGGTGTATTTACAGTGCAGGGTGTGATATCCTATATAATGGGTATTTACAGTACAGGGTGTGATATCCTTTATAAGGAGTATTTACAGTACAGGTTGTGATATCCTTTATAAGGGGTATTTACAGTGCAGGGTGTGATATCCTTTATAAGGAGTATTTACAGTGCAGGGTGTGATATCCTTTATAAGGGGTATTTACAGTGCAGGGTGTGAGATCCTTTATTAGGGGTATTTACAGTGCAGGGTGTGATATCCTTTATAAGGGTGCTTTACAGTGCAGGGTGTGATATCCTATATAATGGGTATTTACAGTGCAGGGTGTGATATCCTATATAATGGGTATTTACAGTGCAGGGTGTCATATCCTTTATGAGGGGTATTTACAGTGCAGGGTGTGACATCCTATATAATGGGTATTTACAGTGCAGGGTGTGATATCCTTTATAAGTAGTATTTACAGTACAGGGTGTGATATCCTATATAATGGGTATTTACAGTGCAGGGTGTGATATCCTATATAATGGGTATTTACAGCGCAGGGTGTGATATTCGTTATGAGGTGTATTTACAGTGCAGGGTGTGATATCCTATATAATGGGTATTTACAGTACAGGGTGTGATATCCTTTATAAGGAGTATTTACAGTACAGGTTGTGATATCCTTTATAAGTGGTATTTACAGTGCAGGGTGTGATATCCTTTATAAGGAGTATTTACAGTGCAGGGTGTGATATCCTTTATAAGGAGTATTTACAGTACAGGGTGTGATATCCTTTATAAGGTGTATTTACAGTACAGGGTGTGATATCCTTTATAATGGGTATTTACAGTGCAGGGTGTGATATTCTTTATAATGGGTATTTACAGTGCAGGCTGTGATATCCTTTATAATGGGTATTTACAGTGCAGGGTGTGATATCCTATATAATGGGTATTTACAGTGCAGGTTGTGATATCCTATATAATGGGTATTTACAGTGCAGTGTGTGATATCCTTTATAAGGGGTATTTACAGTGCAGGGTGTGATATCCTTTATAAGGGGTATTTACAGTGCAGGGTGTGAGATCCTTTATAATGGGTATTTACAGTGAAGGGTGTGATATCCTTTATAAGGAGTATTTACAGTGCAGGGTGTGAGTTCCTTTATAAGGGGTATTTACAGTGCAGGATGTGAGATCATTTATAAGGGGTATTTACAGTACAGGATCTGTTATCCTATATAATGGGTATTTACAGTGCAGGGTGTGATATCCTTTACAAGGGGTATTTACAATGCAGGGTGTGAGATCCTTTATACGGGGTATTTACAGTGCAGGGTGTGAGATTCTTTATAATGGGTATTTACAGTGCAGCGTGTGAGATCCTTTATAAGAGGTATTTACAGTGCAGGGTGTGAGATCCTTTATAAGGGGTATTTATAGTGCAGGGTGTGAGATCCTTTATAAAGGGTATTTACATTGCAGGGTGTGATATCCTTTATAAGGGGTATTTACAGTGCAGGGTGTGAGATCCTTTATAAGGGGTATTTACAGTGCAGGGTGTGAGATCCTTTATAAGGGGTATTTACAGTGCAGGGTTTGATATCCTATATAATGGGTATTTACAGTGCAGGGTGTGATATCATTTTTTAATGGTTAGTTACAGTGCAGCGTGTGAGATCCTTTATAATGGGTATTTACAGTGCAGGGTGTGATATCCTATATAATGGGTATTTAAAGTGCAGTCTGCGATATCCTTTATAAGGGGTATTTACAGTGCATGGTGTGAGATCCGATATAAGGGGTATTTACAGTGCAGGGTGTGAGATCCTTTATAAGGGGTATTTACAGTGCAGGGTGTGATATCCTTTATAAGGGGTATTTACAGTGCAGTGTGTGATATCCTATATAATGGGTATTTACAGTGCACGGTGTGATATAATTTATAATGGGCATTTACAGTGGAGGGTGTGATATCCTATATAATGGGTATTTACAGTGCAGGGTGTGATATCCTATATAATGCGTATTTACAGTGCAGGGTGTGATATCCTTTATAAGGGGTATTTACAGTGCAGGGTGTGAGATCCTTTATTATGGGTATTTACAGTGCAGGGTGTGATATCCTTTATAAGGGGTATTTACAGTGCAGGGTGTGAGAACCTTTATAAGGGGTATTTAGAGTGCAGGGTGTGAGATCCTTTATAATGGGTATTTACAGTGCAGGGTGCGAGATCCTTTCTAAGGGGTATTTACAGTGCAGGGTGTGATATCCGTTATAAGGGGTATTTAGAGTGCAGGGTGTGAGATCCTTTAAAAGGGGTATTTACAGTGCAGGGTGTGAGATCCTTTCTAAGGGGTATTTACAGTGCAGGGTGTGATATCCGTTATAAGGGGTATTTACAGTGCAGGGTGTGATATCCTTTATAAGGGGTTTTTACAGTGCAGGGTGTGAGATCATTTATACGGGGTATTTACAATGCAGGGTGTGATATCCTATATAATGGGTATTTACAGTGCAGGGTGTGATATCCTTTATAATGGGTATTTACAGTGCAGGGTGTGATATCCTTTATAATGGGTATTTACAGTGCAGGGTGTGATATCCTATATAAGGGGTATTTACAGTGCAGTCTGTGATATCCTTTATAAGAGGTATTTACAGTGCAGGGTGTGAGATCCTATATAAGGGGTATTTACTGTGCAGGGTGTGAGAACCTTTATAAGGGGTATTTAGACTGCAGGGTGTGAGATGCTTTATAAGGGGTATTTATAGTGCAGGGTGTGAGATCCTTTATAAGGGGTATTTACAGTGCAGGGTGTGATATCCGTTATTAGGGGTATTTACAGTGCAGGGTGTAAGATCCTTTATTAGGGGTATTTACAGTGCAGGGTGTGAGATCCTTTACACGGGGTATTTACAGTGCAGGGTGTGATATCCTATATAATGAGTATTTACAGTGCAGCGTGTGATATCCTTTATAATGGGTATTTACAGTGCAGGATTTGATATCCTATATAATGGGTATTTACAGTGCAGGGTGTGATATCTTTTATAAGGGGTATTTACAGTGCAGGGTGTGAGATTCTTTATAATGGGTATTTACAGTGCAGGGTGTGAGATCCTTTATAAGGGGTATTTACAGTGCAAGGTGTGAGATCCTTTATAAGGAGTATTTACAGTGCAGGGTGTGAGATCCTTTATATGGGGTATTTACAGTGCAGGGTGTGAGATCCTTTATAATGGGTATTTACAGTGCAGGGTGTGAGATCCTTTATTATGGGTATTTACAGTGCAGCGTGTGATATCCTTTATAATGGGTATTTACAGTGCAGGATTTGATATCCTATATAATGGGTATTTACAGTGCAGGGTGTGATATCTTTTATAAGGGGTATTTACAGTGCAGGGTGTGAGATTCTTTATAATGGGTATTTACAGTGCAGGGTGTGAGATCCTTTATAAGGGGTATTTACAGTGCAAGGTGTGAGATCCTTTATAAGGAGTATTTACAGTGCAGGGTGTGAGATCCTTTATAAGGGGTATTTACAGTGCAGGGTGTGAGATCCTTTATAATGGGTATTTACAGTGCAGGGTGTGAGATCCTTTATTATGGGTATTTACAGTGCAGGGTGTGATCTCCTTTATAAGGGGTATTTACAGTGCAGGGTGTGATATCCTTTATAAGGGGTATTTACAGTGCAGGGTGTGAGATCCTTTATAAGGGGTATTTACAGTGCAGGGTGTGAGATCCTTTATAAGGGGTATTTACAGTGCAGGGTGTGATATCCTATATAATGGGTATTTACAGTGCAGGGTGTGATATCCTTTATAAAGGGTATTTACAGTGCAGGGTGTGATATCCATTATAAGGGGTAGTTACAGTGCAGGGTGTGATATCCTTTGTAATGTGTATTTACAGTGCAGGGTGTGATATCCTATATAATGGGCATTTAAAGTGCAGTCTGTGCTATCCTTTATAAGGGGTATTTACAGTGCAGGGTGTGGGATCCCATATAAGGGGTATTTACAGTGCAGGGTGTGAGATCCTTTATAAGGGGTATTTACAGTGCAGGGTGTGATATCCTTTATAAGGGTGATTTACAGTGCAGGGTGTGATATCCTATATAATGGGTATTTACAGTGCAGGGTGTGATATCCTATATAATCGGTATTTACAGTGCAGGGTGTCATATCCTTTATAAGGGGTATTTACAGTGCAGGGTGTGATATCCTATATAATGGGTATTTACCGTGCAGGGTGTGATATTCTTTATAATGGGTATTTATAGTACAGCGTGTGATATCCTTTATAATGGGTATTTACAATGCCGGGTGTGATATCCTATATAATGGGTATTTACAGTGCAGGGTGTGATATCCTATATAATGGGTATTTACATTGCAGGGTGTGATATCCTATATTATGGGTATTTACAGTGCAGGGTGTGATATCCTATATAATGGGTATTTACAGTGCAGGGCGTGATATTCGTTATAAGGTGTATTTTCAGTGCAGGGTGTGATATCCTTTATAAGGAGTATTTACAGTACAGGGTGTGATATCCTATATAATGGGTATTTACAGTCCAGGGTGTGATCTTCGTTATAAGGTGTATTTACAGTGCAGGGTGTGATATCCTTTATAAGGACTATTTACAGTACAGGGTGTGATATCCTATATAATGGGTCTTTATAGTGCATGGTGTGATATCCTACATAATGGGTATTTACAGCGCAGGGTGTGATATTCGTTATAAGGTGTATTTACAGTGCAGGGTGTGATATCCTTTATAATGGGTATTTACAGTGCAGGGTGTGATATCCTATATAATGGGTATTTACAGTACATGGTGTGATATCCCTGAAAAGGAGTATTTACAGTACAGGGTGTGATATCCTTTATAAGGGGTATTTACATTACAGGGTGTGATATCCTTTATAATGGGTATTTACAGTGCAGGGTGTGATATCCTTTATAATTGGTATTTACAGTGCAGGGTGTGATATCCTATATAAGGGGTATTTACAGTGCAGGGTGTGATATCCTTTATAATGGGTATTTACAGTGCAGGGTGTGATATCCTATATAATGGGTATTTACAGTGCAGGGTGTTATATCCTTTATAAGGAGTATTTACAGTACAGGTTGTGATATCCTATATAATGCGTATTTATAATGCAGGGTGTGATATCCTATGTAATGGGTATTTACAGTGCAGGGTGTGATATCCTATATAATGGGTATTTACAGTGCAGGGTGTGATATTCGTTATAAGGTGTATTTACAGTGCAGGATGTGATATCCTTTATAAGGAGTATTTACAGTACAGGGTGTGATATCCTATCCAATGGGTATTTACAGTGCAGGGTGTGATATTCGTTGTAAAGTGTATTTACAGTGCAGGGTGTGATATCCTTTATAAGGGATATTTACAGTACAGGGTGTGATATCCTATATAATGGGTATTTACAGTGCAGGGTGTGATATCCTATATAATGGGTATTTACAGCGCAGGGTGTGATATTCGTTATAAGGTGTATTTACAGGGCAGGGTGTGATATCCTTTATACTGGGTATTTACAGTGCAGTGTGTGATATCCGATATAATGGGTATTTACAGTACAGGGTGTGATATCCTTTATAAGGAGTATTTACAGTACAGGGTGTGATATCCTTTATAAGGCGTATTTACAGTGCAGGGTGTGATATCCTTTATAAGGAGCATTTGCAGTGCAGGGTGTGATATCCTTTATAAGGCGTATTTACAGTACAGGGTGTGATATCCTTTATAAGGAGTATTTACAGTACAGGGTGTGAGATCCTTTATATGGGCTATTTACAGTGCAGTGTGTGAGATCCTTTATAATGGGTATTTACAGTGCAGGGTGTGAGATCCTTTATTATGGGTATTTACAGTGCAGGGTGTGATATCCTTTATAAGGGGTATTTACAGTGCAGGGTGTGAGAACCTTTATAAGGGGTATTTAGAGTGCAGGTTGTGAGATCCTTTATAAGGACTATTTACAGTGCAGGATGTGAGATCCTTTATAAAGGGAATTTACAGTGCAGGGTGTGATATCCTTTATAAGGAGTATTTACAGTGCAGGGTGTGAGATCCTTTATGAGGGGTATTTACAGTGCAGCGTGTGAGATCCTGTATAGGGGCAATTTGCAGTGCAGGGTGTGATATCCTATATAATGGGTATTTACAGTGCAGGGTGTGATTTTCTTTATAAGGGGTATTTACAGTGCAGGGTGTAATATCCTTTATAAGGGGTTGTTACAGTGCAGGGTGTGATATCCTTTATAATGGGTATTTAAAGTGCAGTCTGTGATATCCTTTATAAGGGGTATTTACAGTGCAGGGTGTGAGTTCCTATATAAGGAGTATTTACAGTGCAGGGTGTGAGATCCTTTATAAGGGGTATTTACATTTCAGCGTGTGAGATCCTTTATAGGGGCAATTTGCAGTGCAGGGTGTGATATCCTATATAATGGGTATTTACAGTGCAGGTTGTGATATCCTTTATAAGGGATAGTTACAGTGCAGGGTGTGATATCCTTTATAATGGGTATTTAAAGTGCAGTCTGTGATATCCTTTATAAGGGGTATTTACAGTGCAGGGTGTGAGTTCCTATATAAGGGGTATTTACAGTGCAGGGTGTGAGATCCTTCATAAGGGGTATTTACAGTGCAGGGTGTGATATCCTTTTTAAGGGTGATTTACAGTGCAGGGTGTGATATCCTATATAATGGGTATTTATAGTGCAGGGTGTGATATCCTATATAATGGATATTTACAGTGCAGGGTGTGATATCCTTTATAAGGGGTATTTACAGTGGTGGGTGTGATATCCTATATAATCGGTATTTACAGTGCAGCGTGTGATATCCTTTATAATGGGTATTTACAGTGCAGGATGTGATATCCTATATAAGGGGTATTTACTGTGCAGGGTGTGATATCCTTTATAAGAGGTATTTACAGTGCAGAGTGTGATATCCTTTTTAATGGGTATTTACAGTGCAGGGTGTGATATCCTATAGAATGGGTACTTACAGTGCAGTCTGTGATATCCTTTATAGGGGGGATTTACAGTGCAGGGTGTGAGATCCTATATAAGGGGTATTTACAGTGCGGGGTGTGAGATCCTTTATAAAGGGTATTTACCGTGCAGGTGTGATATCCTTTATAAGGGGTTTTTACAGTGCAGTGTGTGATATCCCATATAATGGGTATTTACAGTGCAGGGTGTGATATCTTTTATAATGGGTATTTACAGTGCAGGGTGTGATATCCTTTGTAAGCGGTATTTACAGTGCAGGGTGTGATATCCGAAATAATGCGTATTTACAGTGCAGGGTGTGATATCCTTTATAAGGGGTATTTACAGTGCACGGTGTGATATCCTATATAATGGGTATTTACAGTGCAGGGTGTGAGATCCTATATAAGGGGTATTTACTGTGCAGGGTGTGAGAACCTTTATAAGGTGTATTTAGACTGCAGGGTGTGAGATCCTTTATAAGGGGTATTTATAGTGCAGGGTGTGAGATCCTTTATAAGTGGTATTTACAGTGCAGGGTGTGATATCCGTTATAAGGGGTATTTACAGTGCAGGGTGTGAGATCCTTTATAAGGGGTATTTACATTGCAGGGTGTGAGATCCTTTATACGGGGTATTTACAGTGCAGGGTGTGATATCCTATATAATGAGTATTTACAGTGCAGCATGTGATATCCTTTATAATGGGTATTTACAGTGCAGGATCTGATATCCTATATAATGGGTATTTACAGTGCAGTGTGTGATATCCTTTATAAGGGGTATTTACAGTGCAGGGTGTGAGAACCTCTATAAGGGGTATTTACAGTGCAGGGTGCGAGATTCTTTATAATGGGTATTTACAGTGCAGGGTGTGAGATCCTTTATAAGGGGTATTTACAGTGCAAGGTGTGAGATCCTTTATAAGGGGTCTTTACAGTGCAGGGTGTGAGATCCTTTATAAGGGGTATTTACAGTGCAGGGTGTGAGATCCTTTATAATGGGTATTTACAGTGCAGGGTGTGAGATCCTTTATTATGGGTATTTACAGTGCAGGGTGTGATATCCTTTATAAGGTGTATTTACAGTGCAGGGTGTGAGAACCTTTATAAGGAGTTTTTAGAGTGCAGGGTGTGAGATCCTTTATAAGGGCTATTTACAGTGCAGGGTGTGAGATCCTTTATAAGGGGTATTTACAGTGCAGGGTGTGATATCCTTTATAAGGCTTATTTACAGTGCAGGGTGTGAGATCCTTTATAAGGGGTATTTACAGTGCAGGGTGTGAGATCCTTTATAAGGGGTTTTTACAGTGCAGCGTGTGATATCCTACATAATGGGTATTTGCAGCGCAGGGTGTGATATTCGTTATAAGGTGTATTTACAGTGCAGGGTGTGATATCCTTTATAATGGGTATTTACAGTGCAGGGTGTGATATCCTATATAATGGGTATTTACAGTACATGGTGTGATATCCCTTATAAGGAGTATTTACAGTACAGGGTGTGATATCCTTTATAAGGGGTATTTACATTACAGGGTGTGATATCCTTTATAATGGGTATTTACAGTGCATGGTGTGATATCCTTTATAATGGGTATTTACAGTGCAGGGTGTGATATCCTATATAAGGGGTATTTACAGTGCAGGGTGTGATATCCTTTATAATGGGTATTTACAGTGCAGGGTGTGATATCCTATATAATGGGTATTTACAGTGCAGGGTGTGATATCCTTTATAAGGAGTATTTACAGTGCAGGGTGTGATATCCTATATAATGGGTATTTATAGTGCAGGGTGAGATATCCCATGTAATGGGTATTTGCAGTGCAGGGTGTGATATCCTATATAATGGGTATTTACAGTGCAGGGTGTGATATTCGTTATAAGGTGTATTTACAGTGCAGGATGTGATATCCTTTATAAGGAGTATTTACAGTACAGGGTGTGATATCCTATCCAATGGGTATTTACAGTGCAGGGTGTGATATTCGTTGTAAAGTGTATTTACAGTGCAGGGTGTGATATCCTTTATAAGGGGTATTTACAGTACAGGGTGTGATATCCTATATAATGGGTATTTACAGTGCAGGGTGTGATATCCTATATAATGGGTATTTACAGCGCAGGGTGTGATATTCGTTATAAGGTGTATTTACAGGGCAGGGTGTGATATCCTTTATACTGGGTATTTACAGTGCAGTGTGTGATATCCTTTATAAGGCGTATTTACAGTACAGGGTGTGAGATCCTTTATAAGGGCTATTTACAGTGCAGGGTGTGAGATCCTTTATAATGGGTATTTACAGTGCAGGGTGTGAGATCCTTTATTATGGGTATTTACAGTGCAGGGTGTGATATCCTTTATAAGGGGTATTTACAGTGCAGGGTGTGAGAACCTTTATAAGGGGTATTTAGAGTGCAGGTTGTGAGATCCTTTATAAGGGCTATTTACAGTGCAGGGTGTGAGATCCTTTATAAAGGGTATTTACAGTGCAGGGTGTGATATCCTTTATAAGGAGTATTTACAGTGCAGGGTGTGAGATCCTTTATAAGGGGTATTTACAGTGCAGCGTGTGAGATCCTTTATAGGGGCAATTTGCAGTGCAGGGTGTGATATCCTATATAATGGGTATTTACAGTGCAGGGTGTGATATCCTTTATAAGGGGTATTTACAGTGCAGGGTGTAATATCCTTTATAAGGGGTAGTTACAGTGCAGGGTGTGATATCCTTTATAATGGGTATTTAAAGTGCAGTCTGTGATATCCTTTATAAGGGATATTTACAGTGCAGGGTGTGAGTTCCTATATAAGGAGTATTTACAGTGCAGGGTGTGAGATCCTTTATTACGGGTATTTACAGTGCAGCGTGTGAGATCCTTTATAGGGGCAATTTGCAGTGCAGGGTGTGATATCCTATATAATGGGTATTTACAGTGCAGGGTGTGATATCCTTTATAAGGGGTAGTTACAGTGCAGTGTGTGATATCCTTTATAATGGGTATTTAAAGTGCAGTCTGTGATATCCTTTATAAGGGGTATTTACAGTGCAGGGTGTGAGTTCCTATATAAGGGGTATTTACAGTGCAGGGTGTGAGATCCTTCATAAGGGGTATTTACAGTGCAGGGTGTGATATCCATTATAATGTGTATTTACAGTGCAGGGTGTGATATCCTATATAATGGGTATTTACAGTGCAGGGTGTGATATCCTTTATAAGGAGTATTTACAGTACAGGGTGTGATATCCTATATAATGGGTATTTATAGTGCAGGGTGTGATATCCTATGTAATGGGTATTTACAGTGCAGGGTGTGATATCCTATATAATGGGTATTTACAGTGCAGGGTGTGATATTCGTTATAAGGTGTATTTACAGTGCAGGATGTGATATCCTTTATAAGGAGTATTTACAGTACAGGGTGTGATATCCTATCCAATGGGTATTTACAGTGCAGGGTGTGATATTCGTTGTAAAGTGTATTTACAGTGCAGGGTGTGATATCCTTTATAAGGGGTATTTACAGTACAGGGTGTGATATCCTATGTAATGGGTATTTACAGTGCAGGGTGTGATATCCTATATAATGGGTATTTACAGCGCAGGGTGTGATATTCGTTATAAGGTGTATTTACAGGGCAGGGTGTGATATCCTTTATACTGGGTATTTACAGTGCAGTGTGTGATATCCTATATAATGGGTATTTACAGTACAGGGTGTGATATCCTTTATAAGGAGTATTTACAGTACAGGGTGTGATATCCTTTATAAGGCGTATTTACAGTGCAGGGTGTGATATCCTTTATAAGGAGCATTTACAGTGCAGGGTGTGATATCCTTTATAAGGAGTATTTGCACTACAGGGTGTGATATCCTTTATAAGGAGTATTTACAGTACAGGGTGTGAGATCCTTTATAAGGGCTATTTACAGTGCAGGATGTGAGATCCTTTATAATGGGTATTTACAGTGCAGGGTGTGAGATCCTTTATTATGGGTATTTACAGTGCAGGGTGTGATATCCTTTATAAGGGGTATTTACAGTGCAGGTTGTGAGATCCTTTATAAGGGCTATTTACAGTGCAGGGTGTGAGATCCTTTATAAAGGGTATTAACAGTGCAGGGTGTGATATCCTTTATAAGGAGTATTTACAGTGCAGGGTGTGAGATCCTTTATAAGGGGTATTTACAGTGCAGCGTGTGAGATCCTTTATAGGGGCAATTTGCAGTGCAGGGTGTGATATCATATATAATGGGTATTTACAGTGCAGGGTGTGATATCCTTTATAAGGGGTATTTACAGTGCAGGGTGTAATATCCTTTATAAGGGGTAGTTACAGTGCAGGGTGTGATATCCTTTATAATGGGTATTTAAAGTGCAGTCTGTGATATCCTTTATAAGTGGTATTTACAGTGCAGGGTGTGAGTTCCTGTATAAGGAGTATTTACAGTGCAGGGTGTGAGATCCTTTATAAGGGGTATTTACAGTGCAGCGTGTGAGATCCTTTATTGGGGCAATTTGCAGTGCAGGGTGTGATATCCTGTATAATGGGTATTTACAGTGCAGGGTGTGATATCCTTTATAAGGGGTATTTACAGTGCAGGGTGTGATATCCTTTATAAGGGGTAGTTACAGTGCAGGGTGTGATATCCTTTATAATGGGTATTTAAAGTGCAGTCTGTGATATCCTTTATAAGGGGTATTTACAGTGCAGGGTGTGAGTTCCTATATAAGGGGTATTTACAGTGCAGGGTGTGAGATCCTTCATAAGGGGTATTTACAGTGCAGGGTGTGATATCCTTTATAAGGGTGATTTACAGTGCAGGGTGTGATATCCTATATAATGGGTATTTACAGTGCAGGGTGTGATATCATATATAATGGATATTTACAGTGCAGGGTGTGATATCCTTTATAAGGGGTATTTACAGTGGTGGGTGTGATATCCTATATAGTGGGTATTTACAGTGCAGCGTGTGATATCCTTTATAATGTGTATTTACAGTGCAGGATGTGATATCCTATATAAGGGGTATTTACTGTGCAGGGTGTGATATCCTTTATAAGAGGTATTTACAGTGCAGAGTCTGATATCCTTTTTAATGGGTATTTACAGTGCAGGGTGTGATATCCTATAGAATGGGTACTTACAGTGCAGTCTGTGATATCCTTTATAAGGGGGATTTACAGTGCAGGGTGTGAGATCCTATATAAGGGGTATTTACAGTGCGGGGTGTGAGATCCTTTATAAAGGGTATTTACCGTGCAGGTGTGATATCCTTTATAAGGGGTTTTTACAGTGCAGGGTGTGATATCCCATATAATGGGTACTTACAGTGTAGGGTGTGATATCTTATATAATGGGTATTTACAGTGCAGGGTGTGATATCCTTTGTAAGGGGTATTTACAGTGCAGGGTGTGATATCCTATATAATGCGTATTTACAGTGCAGGGTGTGATATCCTTTATAAGGGGTATTTACAGTGCAGGGTGTGATATCCTATATAATGGGTATTTACAGTGCAGGGTGTGATATCCTATATAATGGGTATGTACAGTGCAGGGTGTGAGATCCTGTATAAGGGGTATTTACTGTGCAGGGTGTGAGAACCTTTATAAGGGGTATTTAGACTGCAGGGTGTGAGATCCTTTATAAGGGGTATTTATAGTGCAGGGTGTGAGATCCTTTATAAGTGGTATTTACAGTGCAGGGTGTGATATCCGTTATAAGGGGTATTTACAGTGCAGGGTGTGAGATCCTTTATAAGGGGTATTTACAGTGCAGGGTGTGAGATCCTTTATACGGGGTATTTACAGTGCAGGGTGTGATATCCTATATAATGAGTATTTACAGTGCAGCATGTGATATCCTTTATCATGGGTATTTGCAGTGCAGGATCTGATATCCTATATAATGGCTATTTACAGGGCAGGGTGTGATATCCTTTATAAGGGGTATTTACAGTGCAGGGTGTGAGAACCCTTATAAGGGGTATTTACAGTGCAGGGTGCGAGATTCTTTATAATGTGTATTTACAGTGCAGGGTGTGAGATCCTTGAAAGGGGTATTTACAGTGCAAGGTGTGAGATCCCATATAAGGGGTCTTTACAGTGCAGGGTGTGAGATCCTTTATAAGGGGTATTTACAGTGCAGGGTGTGAGATCCTTTGTAAGGGGTATTTACAGTGCAGGGTGTGATATCCTATATAATGCGTATTTACAGTGCAGGGTGTGATATCCTTTATAAGGGGTATTTACAGTGCAGGGTGTGATATCCTATATAATGGGTATTTACAGTGCAGAGTGTGATATCCTATATAATGGGTATTTACAGTGCAGGGTGTGAGATCCTATATAAGGGGTATTTACTGTGCAGGTTGTGAGAACCTTTATAAGGGGTATTTAGACTGCAGGGTGTGAGATCCTTTATAAGGGGTATTTATAGTGCAGGGTGTGAGATCCTTTATAAGGGGTATTTACAGTGCAGTGTGTGATATCCGTTATAAGGGGTATTTACAGTGCAGGGTGTGAGATCCTTTATAAGGGGTATTTACAGTGCAGGGTGTGAGATTCTTTATACGGGGTATTTACAGTGCAGGGTGTGATATCCTATATAATGAGTATTTACAGTGCAGCGTGTGATATCCTTTATAATGGGTATTTACAGTGCAGGATCTGATGTCCTATATAATGGGTATTTACAGTGCAGGGTGTGATATCCTTTATAAGGGGTATTTACAGTGCAGGGTGTGAGAACCTTTATAAGGGGTATTTACAGTGCAGGGTGCGAGATTCTTTATAATGGGTATTTACAGTGCAGGGTGTGAGATCCTTTATAAGGGGTATTTACAGTGCAAGGTGTGAGATCCTTTATAAGGGGTCTTTACAGTGCAGGGTGTGAGATCCTTTATAATGGGTATTTACAATGCAGGGTGTGAGATCCTTTATTATGGGTATTTACAGTACAGGGTGTGATATCCTTTATAAGGGGTATTTACAGTGCAGGGTGTGAGAACCTTTATAAGGAGTTTTTAGAGTGCAGGGTGTGAGATCCTTTATAAGGGCTATTTACAGTGCAGGGTGTGATATCCTTTATAAGGGATAGTTACAGTGCAGGGTGTGATATCCTATGTAATGGGTATTTACAGTGCAGGGTGTGATATCCTATATAATGGGTATTTAAAGTGCAGTCTGTGATATCCTTTATAAGGGCTATTTACAGTGCAGGGTGTGAGATCCTATATAAGGGGTATTTACAGTGCAGGGTGTGAGATCCTTTATTAGGGGTATTTACATGCAGGGTGTGATATCCTTTATAAGGGTGCTTTACAGTGCAGGGTGTGATATCCTATATAATGGGTATTTACAGTGCAGGGTGTGATATCCTATATAATGGGTATTTACAGTGCAGGGTGTCATATCCTTTATGAGGGGTATTTACAGTGCAGGGTGTGATATCCTATATAATGGGTATTTACAGTGCAGGGTGTGATATCCTTTATAAGTAGTATTTACAGTACAGGGTGTGATATCCTATATAATGGGTATTTACAGTGCAGGGTGTGATATCCTATATAATGGGTATTTACAGCGCAGGGTGTGATATTCGTTATGAGGTGTATTTACAGTGCAGGGTGTGATATCCTATATAATGGGTATTTACAGTACAGGGTGTGATATCCTTTATAAGGAGTATTTACAGTACAGGTTGTGATATCCTTTATAAGGGGTATTTACAGTGCAGGGTGTGATATCCTTTATAAGGAGTATTTACAGTGCAGGGTGTGATATCCTTTATAAGGAGTATTTACAGTACAGGGTGTGATATCCTTTATAAGGTGTATTTACAGTACAGGGTTTGATATCCTTTATAATGGGTATTTACAGTGCAGGGTGTGATATTCTTTATAATGGGTATTTACAGTGCAGGCTGTGATATCCTTTATGATGGGTATTTACAGTGCAGGGTGTGATATCCTATATAATGGGTATTTACAGTGCAGGTTGTGATATCCTATATAATGGGTATTTACAGTGCAGTGTGTGATATCCTTTATAAGGGGTATTTACAGTGCAGGGTGTGATATCCTTTATAAGGGGTATTTACAATGCAGGGTGTGAGATCCTTTATAAGGGGTATTTACAGTGAAGGGTGTGATATCCTTTATAAGGAGAATTTACAGTGCAGGGTGTGAGTTCCTTTATAAGGGGTATTTACAGTGCAGGATGTGAGATCCTTTATAAGGGGTATTTACAGTGCAGGATCTGTTATCCTATATAATGGGTATTTAAAGTGCAGTCTGTGATATCCTTTATAAGGGCTATTTACAGTGCAGGGTGTGAGATCCTATATAAGGGGTATTTACAGTGCAGGGTGTGAGATCCTTTATTAGGGGTATTTACATGCAGGGTGTGATATCCTTTATAAGGGTGCTTTACAGTGCAGGGTGTGATATCCTATATAATGGGTATTTACAGTGCAGGGTGTGATATCCTATATAATGGGTATTTACAGTGCAGGGTGTCATATCCTTTATGAGGGGTATTTACAGTGCAGGGTGTGATATCCTATATAATGGGTATTTACAGTGCAGGGTGTGATATCCTTTATAAGTAGTATTTACAGTACAGGGTGTGATATCCTATATAATGGGTATTTACAGTGCAGGGTGTGATATCCTATATAATGGGTATTTACAGCGCAGGGTGTGATATTCGTTATGAGGTGTATTTACAGTGCAGGGTGTGATATCCTATATAATGGGTATTTACAGTACAGGGTGTGATATCCTTTATAAGGAGTATTTACAGTACAGGTTGTGATATCCTTTATAAGGGGTATTTACAGTGCAGGGTGTGATATCCTTTATAAGGAGTATTTACAGTGCAGGGTGTGATATCCTTTATAAGGAGTATTTACAGTACAGGGTGTGATATCCTTTATAAGGTGTATTTACAGTACAGCGTGTGATATCCTTTATAATGGGTATTTACAGTGCAGGGTGTGATATTCTTTATAATGGGTATTTACAGTGCAGGCTGTGATATCCTTTATAATGGGTATTTACAGTGCAGGGTGTGATATCCTATATAATGGGTATTTACAGTGCAGGTTGTGATATCCTATATAATGGGTATTTACAGTGCAGAGTGTGATATCCTTTATAAGGGGTATTTACAGTGCAGGGTGTGATATCCTTTATAAGGGGTATTTACAATGCAGGGTGTGAGATCCTTTATAAGGGGTATTTACAGTGAAGGGTGTGATATCCTTTATAAGGAGTATTTACAGTGCAGGGTGTGAGTTCCTTTATAAGGGGTATTTACAGTGCAGGATGTGAGATCCTTTATAAGGGGTATTTACAGTGCAGGATCTGTTATCCTATATAATGGGTATTTACAGTGCAGGGTGTGATATCCTTTACAAGGGGTATTTACAATGCAGGGTGTGAGATCCTTTATAAGGGGTATTTACAGTGCGGGGTGTGAGATTCTTTATAATGGGTATTTACAGTGCAGGGTGTGAGATCCTTTATAAGAGGTATTTACAGTGCAGGGTGTGAGATCCTTTATAAGGGGTATTTACAGTGCAGGGTGTGAGATCCTTTATAAGGGCTATTTACAGTGCAGGGTGTGAGACCCTTTATAATGGGTATTTACAGTGCAGGGTGTGAGATCCTTTATTATGGGTATTTACAGTGCAGGGTGTGATATCCTTTATAAGGGGTATTTACCGTGCAGGGTGTGAGAACCTTTATAAGGGGTATTTAGAGTGCAGGGTGTGAGATCCTTTATAAGGGCTATTTACAGTGCAGGGTGTGAGATCCTTTATAAAGGGTATTTACATTGCAGGGTGTGATATCCTTTATAAGGGGTATTTACAGTGCAGGGTGTGAGATCCTTTATAAGGGGTATTTACAGTGCAGGGTGTGAGATCCTTTATAAGGGGTATTTACAGTGCAGGGTGTGATATCCTATATAATGCGTATTTACAGTGCAGGGTGTGATATCCTTTATAAGGGGTATTTACAGTGCAGGGTGTGATATCCTTTATAAGGGTTAGTTACAGTGCAGCGTGTGATATCCTTTATAATGGGTATTTACAGTGCAGGGTGTGATATCCTATGTAATGGGTATTTAAAGTGCAGTCTGTGATATCCTTTATAAGGGGTATTTACAGTGCAGGGTGTGAGATCCGATATAAGGGGTATTTACAGTGCAGGGTGTGAGATCCTTTATAAGGGGTATTTACAGTGCAGGGTGTGATATCCTTTATAAGGGGTATTTACAGTGCAGTGTGATATCCTATATAATGGGTATTTACAGTGCAGGGTGTGATATACTTTATAATGGGCATTTACAGAGGAGGGTGTGATATCCTATATAATGGGTATTTACAGTGCAGGGTGTGATATCCTATATAATGCGTATTTACAGTGCAGGGTGTGATATCCTTTATAAGGGGTATTTACAGTGCAGGGTGTGAGATCCTTTATTATGGGTATTTACAGTGCAGGGTGTGATATCCTTTATAAGTGGTATTTACAGTGCAGGGTGTGAGAACCTTTATAAGGGGTATTTAGAGTGCAGGGTGTGAGATCCTTTATAATGGGTATTTACAGTGCAGGGTGTGAGATCCTTTCTAAGGGGTATTTACAGTGCAGGGTGTGATATCCATTATAAGGGGTATTTAGAGTGCAGGGTGTGAGATCCTTTATAAGGGGTATTTACAGTGCAGGGTGTGAGATCCTTTCTAAGGGGTATTTACAGTGCAGGGTGTGATATCCGTTATAAGGGGTATTTACAGTGCAGGGTGTGATATCCTTTATAAGGGGTATTTACAGTGCAGGGTGTGAGATCATTTATACGGGGTATTTACAATGCAGGGTGTGATATCCTATATAATGGGTATTTACAGTGCAGGGTGTGATATCCTTTATAATGGGTATTTACAGTGCAGTGTGTGATATCCTTTATAATGGGTATTTACAGTGCAGGGTGTGATATCCTATATAAGGGGTATTTTCAGTGCAGTCTGTGATATCCTTTATAAGAGGTATTTACAGTGCAGGGTGTGAGATCCTATATAAGGGGTATTTACTTTGCAGGGTGTGAGAACCTTTATAAGGGGTATTTAGACTGCAGACTGTGAGATGCTTTATAAGGGGTATTTATAGTGCAGGGTGTGAGATCCTTTATAAGGGGTATTTACAGTGCAGGGTGTGATATCCGTTATAAGGGGTATTTACAGTGCAGGGTGTAAGATCCTTTAGAAGGGGTATTTACAGTGCAGGGTGTGAGATCCTTTATACGGGGTATTTGCAGTGCAGGGTGTGATATCCTATATAATGAGTATTTACAGTGCAGGGTGTGATATCCGTTATAAGGGGTATTTAGAGTGCAGGGTGTGAGATCCTTTATAAGGGGTATTTACAGTGCAGGGTGTGAGATCCTTTCTAAGGGGTATTTACAGTGCAGGGTGTGATATCCTTTATAAGGGGTATTTACAGTGCAGGGTGTGAGATCATTTATACGGGGTATTTACAATGCAGGGTGTGATATCCTTTATAAGGAGTATTTACAGTACAGGGTGTGAGATCCTTTATAAGGGCTATTTACAGCGCAGGGTGTGAGATCCTTTATAATGGGTATTTACAGTGCAGGGTGTGAGATCATTTATTATGGGTATTTACAGTGCAGGGTGTGATATCCTTTATAAGGGGTATTTACAGTGCAGGGTGTGAGAACCTTTATAAGGGGTATTTAGAGTGCAGGTTGTGAGATCCTTTATAAGGGCTATTTACAGTGCAGGGTGTGAGATCCTTTATAACGGGTATTAACAGTGCAGGGTGTGATATCCTTTATAAGGAGTATTTACAGTGCAGGGTGTGAGATCCTTTATAAGGGGTATTTACAGTGCAGCGTGTGAGATCCTTTATGGGGGCAATTTGCAGTGCAGGGTGTGATATCCTATATAATGGGTATTTACAGTGCCGGGTGTGATATCCTTTATAAGGGGTATTTACAGTGCAGGGTGTGATATCCTTTATAAGGGGTAGTTACAGTGCAGGGTGTGATATCCTTTATAATGGGTATTTAAAGTGCAGTCTGTGATATCCTTTATAAGTGGTATTTACAGTGCAGGGTGTGAGTTCCTATATAAGGAGTATTTACAGTGCAGGGTGTGAGATCCTTTATTGGGGCAATTTGCAGTGCAGGGTGTGATATCCTATATAATGGGTATTTACAGTGCAGGGTGTGATATCCTTTATAAGGGGTATTTACAGTGCAGGGTGTGATATCCTTTATAAGGGGTAGTTACAGTGCAGGGTGTGATATCCTTTATAATGAGTATTTAAAGTGCAGTCTGTGATATCCTTTATAAGGGGTATTTACAGTGCAGGGTGTGAGTTCCTATATAAGGGGTATTTACAGTGCAGGGTGTGAGATCCTTTATAATTGGTATTTACAGTGCAGGGTGTGATATCCTTTATAAGGGTGATTTACAGTGCTGGGTGTGATATCCTATATAATGGGTATTTACAGTGCAGGGTGTGATATCCTATATAATGGATATTTACAGTGCAGGGTGTGATATCGTTTATAAGGGGTATTTACAGTGGAGGGTGTGATATCCTATATAATGGGTATTTACAGTGCAGCGTGTGATATGCTTTATAATGGGTATTTACTGTGCAGGATGTGATATCCTATATAAGGGGTATTTACTGTGCAGGGTGTGATATCCTTTATAAGAGGTATTTACAGTGCAGAGTGTGATATCCTTTTTAATGGGTATTTACAGTGCAGGGTGTGATATCCTATAGAATGGGTACTTACAGTGCAGTCTGTGATATCCTTTATAAGGGGGATTTACAGTGCAGGGTGTGAGATCCTATATAAGGGGTATTTACAGTGCGGGGTGTGAGATCCTTTATAAAGGGTATTTACAGTGCAGGTGTGATATCCGTTATAAGGGGTTTTTACAGTGCAGGGTGTGATATCCCATATAATGGGTTTTTACAGTGCAGGGTGTGATATCTTATATAATGGGTATTTACAGTGCAGGGTGTGATATCCTTTGTAAGGGGTATTTACAGTGCAGGGTGTGATATCCTATATAATGCGTATTTACAGTGCAGGGTGTGATATCCTTTATAAGGGGTATTTACAGTGCAGGGTGTGATATCCTATATAATGGGTATTTACAGTGCAGGGTGTGATATCCTATATAATGGGTATTTACAGTGCAGGGTGTGAGATCCTATATAAGGGGTATTTACTGTGCAGGGTGTGAGAACCTTTATAAGGGGTATTTAGACTGCAGGGTGTGAGATCCTTTATAAGGGGTATTTATAGTGCAGGGTGTGAGATCCTTTATAAGGGGTATTTACAGTGCAGTGTGTGATATCCGTTATAAGGGGTATTTACAGTGCAGGGTGTGAGATCCTTTATAAGGGGTATTTACAGTGCAGGGTGTGAGATCCTTTATACGGGGTATTTACAGTGCAGGGTGTGATATCCTATATAATGAGTATTTACAGTGCAGCGTGTGATATCCTTTATAAGGGGTATTTACAGTGCAGGGTGTGAGAACCTTTATAAGGGGTATTTACAGTGCAGGGTGCGAGATTCTTTATAATGGGTATTTACAGTGCAGGGTGTGAGATCCTTTATAAGGGGTATTTACAGTGCAAGCTGTGAGATCCTTTATAAGGGGTCTTTACAGTGCCGGGTGTGAGATCCTTTATAATGGGTATTTACAGTGCAGGGTGTGAGATCCTTTATTATGGGTATTTACAGTACAGGGTGTGATATCCTTTATAAGGGGTATTTACAGTGCAGGGTGTGAGAACCTTTATAAGGAGTTTTTAGAGTGCAGGGTGTGAGATCCTTTATAAGGGCTATTTACAGTGCTGTGTGTGAGATCCTTTATAAGGGGTATTGACAGTGCAGGGTGTGATATCCTTTATAAGGCGTATTTACAGTGCAAGGTGTGAGATCCTTTATAAGGGGTATTTACAGTGCAGGGTGTGAGATCCTTGATAAGGGCTATTTATAGTGCAGGGTGTGATATCCTTTATAATGGGTATTTACAGTGCAGGGTGTGATATCCTTTATAAGGGGTATTTACAGTGCAGGGTGTGATATCCTTTATAAGGGATAGTTACAGTGCAGGGTGTGATATCCTATGTAATGGGTATTTACAGTGCAGGGTGTGATATCCTATATAATGGGTATTTAAAGTGCAGTCTGTGATATCCTTTATAAGGGCTATTTACAGTGCAGGGTGTGAGATCCTATATAAGGGGTATTTACAGTGCAGGGTGTGAGATCCTTTATTAGGGGTATTTACAGTGCAGGGTGTGATATCCTTCATAAGGGTGCTTTACCGTGCAGGGTGTGATATTCTGTATAATGGGTATTTACAGTGCAGGGTGTGATATCCTATATAATGGGTATTTACAGTGCAGGGTGTCATATCCTTTGTGAGGGGTATTTACAGTGCAGGGTGTGATATCCTATATAATGGGTATTTACAGTGCAGGGTGTGATATCCTTTATAAGTAGTATTTACAGTACAGGGTGTGATATCCTATATAATGGGTATTCACAGTGCAGGGTGTGATATCCTATATAATGGGTATTTACAGCGCAGGGTGTGATATTCGTTATGAGGTGTATTTACAGTGCAGGGTGTGATATCCTATATAATGGGTATTTACAGTACAGGGTGTGATATCCTTTATAAGGAGTATTTACAGTACAGGTTGTGATATCCTTTATAAGGGGTATTTACAGTGCAGGGTGTGATATCCTTTATAAGGAGTATTTACAGTGCAGGGTGTGATATCCTTTATAAGGAGTATTTACAGTACAGGGTGTGATATCCTTTATAAGGTGTATTTACAGTACAGGGTGTGATATCCTTTATAATGGGTATTTACAGTGCAGGGTGTGATATTCTTTATAATGGGTATTTACAGTGCAGGCTGTGATATCCTTTATAATGGGTATTTACAGTGCAGGGTGTGATATCCTATATAATGGGTATTTACAGTGCAGGTTGTGATATCCTATATAATGGGTATTTACAGTGCAGTGTGTGATATCCTTTATAAGGGGTATTTACAGTGCAGGGTGTGATATCCTTTATAAGGGGTATTTACAATGCAGGGTGTGAGATCCTTTATAAGGGGTATTTACAGTGAAGGGTGTGATATCCTTTATAAGGAGTATTTACAGTGCAGGGTGTGAGTTCCTTTATAAGGGGTATTTACAGTGCAGGATGTGAGATCCTTTATAAGGGGTATTTACAGTGCAGGATCTGTTATCCTATATAATGGGTATTTACAGTGCAGGGTGTGATATCCTTTACAATGGGTATTTACAGTGCAGGGTGTGAGATCCTTTATAAGGGGTATTTACAGTGCAGGGTGTGAGATTCTTTATAATGGGTATTTACAGTGCAGGGTGTGAGATCCTTTATAAGAGGTATTTACAGTGCAGGGTGTGAGATCCTTTATTAGGGGTATTTACAGTGCAGGGTGTGAGATCCTTTATAAGGGCTATTTACAGTGCAGGGTGTGAGATCCTTTATAATGGGTATTTACAGTGCAGGGTGTGAGATCCTTTATTATGGGTATTTACAGTGCAGGGTGTGATATCCTTTATAAGGGGTATTTACAGTGCAGTGTGTGAGAACCTTTATAAGGGGTATTTAGAGTGCAGGGTGTGAGATCCTTTATAAGGGCTATTTGCAGTGCAGGGTGTGAGATCCTTTATAAAGGGTATTTACATTGCAGGGTGTGATATCCTTTATAAGGGGTATTTACAGTGCAGGGTGTGAGATCCTTTATAAGGGGTATTTACAGTGCAGCGTGTGAGATCCTTTATAAGGGGTATTTACAGTGCAGGGTGTGATATCCTATATAATGGGTATTTACAGTGCAGGGTGTGATATCCTTTATAAGGGGTATTTACAGTGCTGGGTGTGATATCCTTTATAAGGGTTAGTTACAGTGCAGCGTGTGATATCCTTTATAATGGGTATTTACAGTGCAGGGTGTGATATCCTATGTAATGGGTATTTAAAGTGCAGTCTGTGATATCCTTTATAAGGGGTATTTACAGTGCAGGGTGTGAGATCCGATATAAGGGGTATTTACAGTGCAGGGTGTGAGATCCTTTATAAGGGGTATTTACAGTGCAGGGTGTGATATCCTTTATAAGGGGTATTTACAGTGCAGTGTGTGATATCCTATATAATGGGTATTTACAGTGCAGGGTGTGATATCCTATATAATGGGTATTTACAGTGCAGGGTGTCATATCCTTTGTGAGGGGTATTTACAGTGCAGGGTGTGATATCCTATATAATGGGTATTTACAGTGCAGGGTGTGATATCCTTTATAAGTAGTATTTACAGTACAGGGTGTGATATCCTATATAATGGGTATTCACAGTGCAGGGTGTGATATCCTATATAATGGGTATTTACAGCGCAGTGTGTGATATTCGTTATGAGGTGTATTTACAGTGCAGGGTGTGATATCCTATATAATGGGTATTTACAGTACAGGGTGTGATATCCTTTATAAGGAGTATTTACAGTACAGGTTGTGATATCCTTTATAAGGGGTATTTACAGTGCAGGGTGTGATATCCTTTATAAGGAGTATTTACAGTGGAGGGTGTGATATCCTTTATAAGGAGTATTTGCAGTACAGGGTGTGATATCCTTTATAAGGTGTATTTACAGTACAGGGTGTGATATCCTTTATAATGGGTATTTACAGTGCAGGGTGTGATATTCTTTATAATGGGTATTTACAGTGCAGGCTGTGATATCCTTTATAATGGGTATTTACAGTGCAGGGTGTGATATCCTATATAATGGGTATTTACAGTGCAGGTTGTGATATCCTATATAATGGGTATTTACAGTGCAGTGTGTGATATCCTTTATAAGGGGTATTTACAGTGCAGGGTGTGATATCCTTTATAAGGGGTATTTACAATGCAGGGTGTAAGATCCTTTATAAGGGGTATTTACAGTGAAGGGTGTGATATCCTTTATAAGGAGTATTTACAGTGCAGGGTGTGAGTTCCTTTATAAGGGGTATTTACAGTGCAGGATGTGAGATCCTTTATAAGGGGTATTTACAGTGCAGGATCTGTTATCCTATATAATGGGTATTTACAGTGCAGGGTGTGATATCCTTTACAAGGGGTATTTACAATGCAGGGTGTGAGATCCTTTATAAGGGGTATTTACAGTGCAGGGTGTGAGATTCTTTATAATGGGTATTTACAGTGCTGGATGTGAGATCCTTTATAAGAGGTATTTACAGTGCAGGGTGTGAGAACCTTTATAAGGGGTATTTACAGTGCAGGGTGTGAGATCCTTTATAAGGGCTATTTACAGTGCAGGGTGTGAGATCCTTTATAATGGGTATTTACAGTGCAGGGTGTGAGATCCTTTATTATGGGTATTTACAGTGCAGGGTGTGATATCCTTTATAAGGGGTATTTACAGTGCTGTGTGTGAGAACCTTTATAAGGGGTATTTAGAGTGCAGGGTGTGAGATCCTTTATAAGGGCTATTTGCAGTGCAGGGTGTGAGATCCTTTATAAAGGGTATTTACATTGCAGGGTGTGATATCCTTTATAAGGGGTATTTACAGTGCAGGGTGTGAGATCCTTTATAAGGGGTATTTACAGTGCAGGGTGTGAGATCCTTTATAAGGGGTATTTACAGTGCAGGGTGTGATATCCTATATAATGGGTATGTACAGTGCAGGGTGTGATATCCTTTATAAGGGGTATTTACAGTGCAGGGTGTGATATCCTTTATAAGGGTTAGTTACAGTGCAGCGTGTGATATCCTTTATAATGGGTATTTACAGTGCAGGGTGTGATATCCTATGTAATGGGTATTTAAAGTGCAGTCTGTGATATCCTTTATAAGGGGTATTTACAGTGCAGGGTGTGAGATCCGATATAAGGGGTATTTACAGTGCAGGGTGTGAGATCCTTTATAAGGGGTATTTACAGTGCAGGGTGTGATATCCTTTATAAGGGGTATTTACAGTGCAGTGTGTGATATCCTATATAATGGGTATTTACAGTGCAGGGTGTGATATACTTTATAATGGGCATTTACAGTGGAGGGCGTGATATCCTATATAATGGGTATTTACAGTGCAGGGTGTGATATCCTATATAATGCGTATTTACAGTGCAGGGTGTGATATCCTTTATAAGGGGTATTTACAGTGCAGGGTGTGAGATCCTTTATTATGGGTATTTACAGTGCAGGGTGTGACATCCTTTCTAAGGGGTATTTACAGTGCAGGGTGTGATATCCGTTATAAGGGGTATTTAGAGTGCAGGGTGTGAGATCCTTTATAAGGGGTATTTACAGTGCAGGGTGTGAGTTCCTTTCTAAGGGGTATTTACAGTGCAGGGTGTGATATCCGTTATAAGGGGTATTTACAGTGCAGGGTGTGATATCCTTTATAAGGGGTATTTACAGTGCAGGGTGTGAGATCATTTATACGGGGTATTTACAATGCAGGGTGTGATATCCTATATAATGGGTATTTACAGTGCAGGGTGTGATATCCTTTATAATGGGTATTTACAGTGCAGGGTGTGATATCCTTTATAATGGGTATTTACAGTGCAGGGTGTGATATCCTATATAAGGGGTATTTACAGTGCAGTCTGTGATATCCTTTATAAGAGGTATTTACAGTGCAGGGTGTGAGATCCTATATAAGGGGTATTTACTTTGCAGGGTGTGAGAACCTTTATAAGGGGTATTTAGACTGCAGGGCGTGAGATGCTTTATAAGGGGTATTTATAGTGCAGGGTGTGAGATCCTTTATAAGGGGTATTTACAGTGCAGGGTGTGATATCCGTTATAAGGGGTATTTACAGTGCAGGGTGTAAGATCCTTTAGAAGGGGTATTTACAGTGCAGGGTGTGAGATCCTTTATACGGGGTATTTACAGTGCAGGGTGTGATATCCTATATAATGAGTATTTACAGTGCAGCGTGTGATATCCTTTATAATGGGTATTTACAGTGCAGGATTTGATATCCTATATAATGGGTATTTACAGTGCAGGGTGTGATATCTTTTATAAGGGGTATTTACAGTGCAGGGTGTGAGAACCTTTATAAGGGGTATTTACAGTGCAGGGTGTGATGTCCTTTATAAGGGGTATTTACAGTACAGGGTGTGATATCCAATATAATGGGTATTTACAGTCCAGGGTGTGATATTCGTTATAAGGTGTATTTACAGTGCAGGGTGTGATATCCTTTATAAGGAGTATTTACAGTACAGGGTGTGATATCCAATATAATGGGTATTTACAGTGCAGGGTGTGATATCCTACATAATGGGTATTTACAGCGCAGGGTGTGATATTCGTTATAAGGTGTATTTACAGTGCAGGGTGTGATATCCTTTATAATGGGTATTTACAGTGCAGGGTGTGATATCCTATATAATGGGTATTTACAGTACATGGTGTGATATCCCTTATAAGGAGTATTTACAGCACAGGGTGTGATATCCTTTATAAGGGGTATTTACATTACAGGGTGTGATATCCTTTATAATGGGTATTTACAGTGCAGGGTGTGATATCCTTTATAATGGGTATTTACAGTGCAGGGTGTGATATCCTATATAAGGGGTATTTACAGTGCAGGGTGTGATATCCTTTATAATGGGTATTTACAGTGCAGGGTGTGATATCCTATATAATGGGTATTTACAGTGCAGGGTGTGATATCCTTTATAAGGAGTATTTACAGTACAGGGTGTGATATCCTATATAATGGGTATTTATAGTGCAGGGTGTGATATCCTATGTAATGGGTACTTACAGTGCAGGGTGTGATATTCGTTATAAGGTGTATTTACAGTGCAGGATGTGATATCCTTTATAAGGAGTATTTACAGTACAGGGTGTGATATCCTATCCAATGGGTATTTACAGTGCAGGGTGTGATATTCTTTGTAATGTGTATTTACAGTGCAGGGTGTGATATCCTTTATAAGGGATATTTACAGTACAGGGTGTGATATCCTATATAATGGGTATTTACAGTGCAGGGTGTGATATCCTTTATAATGGGTATTTACAGCGCAGGGTGTGATATTCGTTATAAGGTGTATTTACAGGGCAGGGTGTGATATCCTTTTTACTGGGTATTTACAGTGCAGTGTGTGATATCCTATATAATGGGAATTTACAGTACAGGGTGTGATATCCTTTATAAGGAGTATTTACAGTACAGGGTGTGATATCCTTTATAAGGCGTATTTACAGTGCAGGGTGTGATCTCCTTTATAAGGAGCATTTACAGTGCAGGGTGTGATATCCTTTATAAGGCGTATTTACAGTACAGGGTGTGATATCCTTTATAAGGAGTATTTACAGTACAGGGTGTGAGATCCTTTATAAGGGGTATTTACAGTGCAGGGTGTGAGATCCTTTATAATGGGTATTTACAGTGCAGGGTGTGAGATCCTTTATTATGGGTATTTACAGTGCAGGGTGTGATATCCTTTATAAGGGGTATTTACAGTGCAGGGTGTGAGAACCTTTATAAGGGGTATTTAGAGTGCAGGTTGTGAGATCCTTTATAAGGGCCATTTACAGTGCAGGGTGTGAGATCCTTTATAAAGGGTATTTACAGTGCAGGGTGTGATATCCTTTATAAGGAGTATTTACAGTGCAGGGTGTGAGATCCTTTATAAGGGGTATTTACAGTGCAGAGTGTGAGATCCTTTATAGGGGCAATTTGCAGCGCAGGGTGTGATATCCTATATAATGGGTATTTACAGTGCAGGGTGTGATTTCCTTTATAAGGGGTATTTACAGTGCAGGGTGTAATATCCTTTATAAGGGGTTGTTACAGTGCAGGGTGTGATATCCTTTATAATGGGTATTTAAAGTGCAGTCTGTGATATCCTTTATAAGGGGTATTTACAGTGCAGGGTGTGAGTTCCTATATAAGGAGTATTTACAGTGCAGGGTGTGAGATCCTTTATAAGGGGTATTTACAGTGCAGCGTGTGAGATCCTTTATAGCGGCAATTTGCAGTGCAGGGTGTGATATCCTATATAATGGGTATTTACAGTGCAGGGTGTGATATCCTTTATAAGGGGTAGTTACAGTGCAGGGTGTGATATCCTTTATAATGGGTATTTAAAGTGCAGTCTGTGATATCCTTTATAAGGGGTATTTACAGTGCAGGGTGTGAGTTCCTATATAAGGGGTATTTACAGTGCAGGGTGTGAGATCCTTCATAAGGGGTATTTACAGTGCAGGGTGTGATATCCTTTATAAGGGTGATTTACAGTGCAGGGTGTGATATCCTATATAATGGGTATTTACAGTGCAGGGTGTGATATCCTATATAATGGATATTTACAGTGCAGGGTGTGATATCCTTTATAAGGGGTATTTACAGTGGTGGGTGTGATTACCTATATAATGGGTATTTACAGTGCAGCGTGTGATATCCTTTTTAATGGGTATTTACAGTGCAGGATGTGATATGCTATATAAGGGGTATTTACTGTGCAGGGTGTGATATCCTTTATAAGAGGTATTTACAGTGCAGAGTGTGATATCCTTTTTAATGGGTATTTACAGTGCAGGGTGTGATATCCTATAGAATGGGTACTTACAGTGCAGTCTGTGATATCCTTTATAAGGGGGATTTACAGTGCAGGGTGTGAGATCCTATATAAGGGGTATTTACAGTGCGGGGTGTGAGATCCTTTATAAAGGGTATTTACCGTGCAGGTGTGATATCCTTTATAAGGGGTTTTTACAGTGCAGGGTGTGATATCCCATATAATGGGTATTTACAGTGCAGGGTGTGATATCTTATATAATGGGTATTTACAGTGCAGGGTGTGATATCCTTTGTAAGGGGTATTTACAGTGCAGGGTGTGATATCCTATATAATGCGTATTTACAGTGCAGGGTGTGATATCCTTTATAAGGGGTATTTACAGTGCAGGGTGTGATATCCTATATAATGGGTATTTACAGTGCACGGTGTGATATCCTATATAATGGGTATTTACAGTGCAGGGTGTGAGATCCTATATAAGGGGTATTTACTGTGCAGGGTGTGAGAACCTTTATAAGGGGTATTTAGACTGCAGGGTGTGAGATCCTTTATAAGGGGTATTTATAGTGCAGGGTGTGAGATCCTTTATAAGTGGTATTTACAGTGCAGGGTGTGATATCCGTTATAAGGGGTATTTACAGTGCAGGGTGTGAGATCCTTTATAAGGGGTATTTACAGTGCAGGGTGTGAGATCCTTTATACGGGGTATTTACAGTGCAGGGTGTGATATCCTATATAATGAGTATTTACAGTGCAGCGTGTGATATCCTTTATAATGGGTATTTACAGTGCAGGATCTGATATCCTATATAATGGGTATTTACAGTGCAGGGTGTGATATCCTTTATAAGGGGTATTTACAGTGCAGGGTGTGAGAACCTCTATAAGGGGTATTTACAGTGCAGGGTGCGAGATTCTTTATAATGGGTATTTACAGTGCAGGGTGTGAGATCCTTTATAAGGGGTATTTACAGTGCAAGGTGTGAGATCCTTTATAAGGGGTCTTTACAGTGCAGGGTGTGAGATCCTTTATAAGGGGTATTTACAGTGCAGGGTGTGAGATCCTTTATAATGGGTATTTACAGTGCAGGGTGTGAGATCCTTTATTATGGGTATTTACAGTGCAGGGTGTGATATCCTTTATAAGGTGTATTTACAGTGCAGGGTGTGAGAACCTTTATAAGGAGTTTTTAGAGTGCAGGGTGTGAGATCCTTTATAAGGGCTATTTACAGTGCAGGGTGTGAGATCCTTTATAAGGGGTATTTACATTGCAGGGTGTGATATCCTTTATAAGGCTTATTTACAGTGCAGGGTGTGAGATCCTTTATAAGGGGTATTTACAGTGCAGGGTGTGAGATCCTTTATAAGGGGTATTTACAGTGCAGGGTGTGATATCCTACATAATGGGTATTTACAGCGCAGGGTGTGATATTCGTTATAAGGTGTATTTACAGTGCAGGGTGTGATATCCTTTATAATGGGTATTTACAGTGCAGGGTGTGATATCCTATATAATGGGTATTTACAGTACATGGTGTGATATCCCTTATAAGGAGTATTTACAGTACAGGGTGTGATATCCTTTATAAGGGGTATTTACATTACAGGGTGTGATATCCTTTATAATGGGTATTTACAGTGCAGGGTGTGATATTCTTTATAATGGGTATTTACAGTGCAGGGTGTGATATCCTATATAAGGGGTATTTACAGTGCAGGGTGTGATATCCTTTATAATGGGTATTTACAGTGCAGGGTGTGATATCCTATATAAGGGGTATTTACAGTGCAGGGTGTGATATCCTTTATAATGGGTATTTACAGTGCAGGGTGTGATATCCTATATAATGGGTATTTACAGTGCAGGGTGTGATATCCTTTATAAGGAGTATTTACAGTACAGGGTGTGATATCCTATATAATGGGTATTTATAGTGCAGGGTGTGATATCCTATGTAATGGGTATTTACAGTGCAGGGTGTGATATTCGTTATATGGTGTATTTACAGTGCAGGATGTGATATCCTTTATAAGGAGTATTTACAGTACAGGGTGTGATATCCTATCCAATGGGTATTTACAGTGCAGGGTGTGATATTCGTTGTAAAGTGTATTTACAGTGCAGGGTGTGATATCCTTTATAAGGGATATTTACAGTACAGGGTGTGATATCCTATATAATGGGTATTTACAGTGCAGGGTGTGATATCCTTTATAATGGGTATTTACAGCGCAGGGTGTGATATTCGTTATAAGGTGTATTTACAGGGCAGGGTGTGATATCCTTTTTACTGGGTATTTACAGTGCAGTGTGTGATATCCTATATAATGGGAATTTACAGTACAGGGTGTGATATCCTTTATAAGGAGTATTTACAGTACAGGGTGTGATATCCTTTATAAGGCGTATTTACAGTGCAGGGTGTGATCTCCTTTATAAGGAGCATTTACAGTGCAGGGTGTGATATCCTTTATAAGGCGTATTTACAGTACAGGGTGTGATATCCTTTATAAGGAGTATTTACAGTACAGGGTGTGAGATCCTTTATAAGGGGTATTTACAGTGCAGGGTGTGAGATCCTTTATAATGGGTATTTACAGTGCAGGGTGTGAGATCCTTTATTATGGGTATTTACAGTGCAGGGTGTGATATCCTTTATAAGGGGTATTTACAGTGCAGGGTGTGAGAACCTTTATAAGGGGTATTTAGAGTGCAGGTTGTGAGATCCTTTATAAGGGCCATTTACAGTGCAGGGTGTGAGATCCTTTATAAAGGGTATTTACAGTGCAGGGTGTGATATCCTTTATAAGGAGTATTTACAGTGCAGGGTGTGAGATCCTTTATAAGGGGTATTTACAGTGCAGAGTGTGAGATCCTTTATAGGGGCAATTTGCAGCGCAGGGTGTGATATCCTATATAATGGGTATTTACAGTGCAGGGTGTGATTTCCTTTATAAGGGGTATTTACAGTGCAGGGTGTAATATCCTTTATAAGGGGTTGTTACAGTGCAGGGTGTGATATCCTTTATAATGGGTATTTAAAGTGCAGTCTGTGATATCCTTTATAAGGGGTATTTACAGTGCAGGGTGTGAGTTCCTATATAAGGAGTATTTACAGTGCAGGGTGTGAGATCCTTTATAAGGGGTATTTACAGTGCAGCGTGTGAGATCCTTTATAGCGGCAATTTGCAGTGCAGGGTGTGATATCCTATATAATGGGTATTTACAGTGCAGGGTGTGATATCCTTTATAAGGGGTAGTTACAGTGCAGGGTGTGATATCCTTTATAATGGGTATTTAAAGTGCAGTCTGTGATATCCTTTATAAGGGGTATTTACAGTGCAGGGTGTGAGTTCCTATATAAGGGGTATTTACAGTGCAGGGTGTGAGATCCTTCATAAGGGGTATTTACAGTGCAGGGTGTGATATCCTTTATAAGGGTGATTTACAGTGCAGGGTGTGATATCCTATATAATGGGTATTTACAGTGCAGGGTGTGATATCCTATATAATGGATATTTACAGTGCAGGGTGTGATATCCTTTATAAGGGGTATTTACAGTGGTGGGTGTGATTACCTATATAATGGGTATTTACAGTGCAGCGTGTGATATCCTTTTTAATGGGTATTTACAGTGCAGGATGTGATATGCTATATAAGGGGTATTTACTGTGCAGGGTGTGATATCCTTTATAAGAGGTATTTACAGTGCAGAGTGTGATATCCTTTTTAATGGGTATTTACAGTGCAGGGTGTGATATCCTATAGAATGGGTACTTACAGTGCAGTCTGTGATATCCTTTATAAGGGGGATTTACAGTGCAGGGTGTGAGATCCTATATAAGGGGTATTTACAGTGCGGGGTGTGAGATCCTTTATAAAGGGTATTTACCGTGCAGGTGTGATATCCTTTATAAGGGGTTTTTACAGTGCAGGGTGTGATATCCCATATAATGGGTATTTACAGTGCAGGGTGTGATATCTTATATAATGGGTATTTACAGTGCAGGGTGTGATATCCTTTGTAAGGGGTATTTACAGTGCAGGGTGTGATATCCTATATAATGCGTATTTACAGTGCAGGGTGTGATATCCTTTATAAGGGGTATTTACAGTGCAGGGTGTGATATCCTATATAATGGGTATTTACAGTGCACGGTGTGATATCCTATATAATGGGTATTTACAGTGCAGGGTGTGAGATCCTATATAAGGGGTATTTACTGTGCAGGGTGTGAGAACCTTTATAAGGGGTATTTAGACTGCAGGGTGTGAGATCCTTTATAAGGGGTATTTATAGTGCAGGGTGTGAGATCCTTTATAAGTGGTATTTACAGTGCAGGGTGTGATATCCGTTATAAGGGGTATTTACAGTGCAGGGTGTGAGATCCTTTATAAGGGGTATTTACAGTGCAGGGTGTGAGATCCTTTATACGGGGTATTTACAGTGCAGGGTGTGATATCCTATATAATGAGTATTTACAGTGCAGCGTGTGATATCCTTTATAATGGGTATTTACAGTGCAGGATCTGATATCCTATATAATGGGTATTTACAGTGCAGGGTGTGATATCCTTTATAAGGGGTATTTACAGTGCAGGGTGTGAGAACCTCTATAAGGGGTATTTACAGTGCAGGGTGCGAGATTCTTTATAATGGGTATTTACAGTGCAGGGTGTGAGATCCTTTATAAGGGGTATTTACAGTGCAAGGTGTGAGATCCTTTATAAGGGGTCTTTACAGTGCAGGGTGTGAGATCCTTTATAAGGGGTATTTACAGTGCAGGGTGTGAGATCCTTTATAATGGGTATTTACAGTGCAGGGTGTGAGATCCTTTATTATGGGTATTTACAGTGCAGGGTGTGATATCCTTTATAAGGTGTATTTACAGTGCAGGGTGTGAGAACCTTTATAAGGAGTTTTTAGAGTGCAGGGTGTGAGATCCTTTATAAGGGCTATTTACAGTGCAGGGTGTGAGATCCTTTATAAGGGGTATTTACATTGCAGGGTGTGATATCCTTTATAAGGCTTATTTACAGTGCAGGGTGTGAGATCCTTTATAAGGGGTATTTACAGTGCAGGGTGTGAGATCCTTTATAAGGGGTATTTACAGTGCAGGGTGTGATATCCTACATAATGGGTATTTACAGCGCAGGGTGTGATATTCGTTATAAGGTGTATTTACAGTGCAGGGTGTGATATCCTTTATAATGGGTATTTACAGTGCAGGGTGTGATATCCTATATAATGGGTATTTACAGTACATGGTGTGATATCCCTTATAAGGAGTATTTTCAGTACAGGGTGTGATATCCTTTATAAGGGGTATTTACATTACAGGGTGTGATATCCTTTATAATGGGTATTTACAGTGCAGGGTGTGATATCCTTTATAATGGGTATTTACAGTGCAGGGTGTGATATCCTATATAAGGGGTATTTACAGTGCAGGGTGTGATATCCTTTATAATGGGTATTTACAGTGCAGGGTGTGATATCCTATATAATGGGTATTTACAGTGCAGGGTGTGATATCCTTTATAAGGAGTATTTACAGTACAGGGTGTGATATCCTATATAATGGGTATTTATAGTGCAGGGTGTGATATCCCATGTAATGGGTATTTACAGTGCAGGGTGTGATATCCTATATAATGGGTATTTACAGTGCAGGGTGTGATATTCGTTATAAGGTGTATTTACAGTGCAGGGTGTGATATCCTTTATAAGGGGTATTTACAGTACAGGGTGTGATATCCTATAGAATGGGTACTTACAGTGCAGTCTGTGATATCCTTTATAAGGTGGATTTACAGTGCAGGGTGTGAGATCCTATATAAGGGGTATTTACAGTGCGGGGTGTGAGATCCTTTATAAAGGGTATTTACCGTGCAGGTGTGATATCCTTTATAAGGGGTTTTTACAGTGCAGGGTGTGATATCCCATATAATGGGTATTTACAGTGCAGGGTGTGATATCTTATATAATGGGTATTTACAGTGCAGGGTGTGATATCCTTTGTAAGGGGTATTTACAGTGCAGGGTGTGATATCCTATATAATGCGTATTTACAGTGCAGGGTGTGATATCATTTATAAGGGGTATTTACAGTGCAGGGTGTGATATCCTATATAATGGGTATTTACAGTGCAGGGTGTGATATCCTATATAATGGGTATTTACAGCGCAGGGTGTGATATTCGTTATAAGGTGTATTTACAGGGCAGGGTATGATATCCTTTATACTGGGTATTTACAGTGCAGTGTGTGATATCCTATATAATGGGTATTTTCAGTACAGGGTGTGATATCCTTTATAAGGAGTATTTACAGTACAGGGTGTGATATCCTTTATAAGGCGTATTTACAGTGCAGGGTGTGATATCCTTTATAAGGAGCATTTACAGTGCAGGGTGTGATATCCTTTATAAGGAGTATTTACAGTACAGGGTGTGATATCCTTTATAAGGAGTATTTACAGTACAGGGTGTGAGATCCTTTATAAGGGCTATTTACAGTGCAGGGTGTGAGATCCTTTATAATGGGTATTTACAGTGCAGGGTGTGAGATCCTTTATTATGGGTATTTACAGTGCAGGGTGTGATATCCTTTATAAGGGGTATTTACAGTGCATGGTGTGAGAACCTTTATAAGGGGTATTTAGAGTGCAGGTTGTGAGATCCTTTATAAGGGCTATTTACAGTGCAGGGTGTGAGATCCTTTATAAAGGGTATTTACACTGCAGGGTGTGATATCCTTTATAAGGAGTATTTACAGTGCAGGGTGTGAGATCCTTTATAAGGAGTATTTACAGTGCAGCGTGTGAGATCCTTTATAGGGGCAATTTGCAGTGCAGGGTGTGATATCCTATATAATGGGTATTTACAGTGCATGGTGTGATATCCTTTATAAGGGGTATTTACAGTGCAGGGTGTAATATCCTTTATAAGGGATAGTTACAGTGCAGGGTGTGATATCCTTTATAATGGGTATTTACAGTGCAGTCTGTGATATCCTTTATAAGGGGTATTTACAGTGCAGGGTGTGAGTTCCTATATAAGGAGTATTTACAGTGCAGGGTGTGAGATCCTTTATAAGGGGTATTTACAGTGCAGCGTGTGAGATCCTTTATAGGGGCAATTTGCAGTGCAGGGTGTGATATCCTATATAATGGGTATTTACAGTGCAGGGTGTGATATCCTTTATAAGGGGTATTTACAGTGCAGGGTGTGATATCCTTTATAAGGGGTAGTTACAGTGCAGGGTGTGATATCCTTTATAATGGGTATTTAAAGTGCAGTCTGTGATATCCTTTATAAGGGGTATTTACAGTGCAGGGTGTGAGTTCCTATATAAGGGGTATTTACAGTGCAGGGTGTGAGATCCTTCATAAGGGGTATTTACAGTGCAGGGTGTGATATCCTTTATAATGGGTATTTACAGTGCAGGGTGTGATATCCTATATAATGGGTATTTACAGTGCAGGGTGTGATATCCTTTATAAGGAGTATTTACAGTACAGGGTGTGATATCCTATATAATGGGTATTTATAGTGCAGGATGTGATATCCTATGTAATGGGTATTTACAGTGCATGGTGTGATATCCTATATAATGGGTATTTACAGTGCAGGGTGTGATATTCGTTATAAGGTGTATTTACAGTGCAGGATGTGATATCCTTTATAAGGAGTATTTACAGTACAGGGTGTGATATCCTAACCAATGGGTATTTACAGTGCAGGGTGTGATATTCGTTGTAAAGTCTATTTACAGTGCAGGGTGTGATATCCTTTATAAGGGGTATTTACAGTACAGGGTATGATATCCTATGTAATGGGTATTTACAGTGCAGGGTGTGATATCCTATATAATGGGTATTTACAGCGCAGGGTGTGATATTCGTTATAAGGTGTATTTACAGGGCAGGGTGTGATATCCTTTACACTGGGTATTTACAGTGCAGTGTGTGATATCCTATATAATGGGTATTTACAGTACAGGGTGTGATATCCTTTATAAGGAGTATTTACAGTACAGGGTGTGATATCATTTATAAGGCGTATTTACAGTGCAGGGTGTGATATCCTTTATAAGGAGCATTTACAGTGCAGGGTGTGATATCCTTTATAAGGAGTATTTGCAGTACAGGGTGTGACATCCTTTATAAGGAGTATTTACAGTACAGGGTGTGAGATCCTTTATAAGGACTATTTACAGTGCAGGATGTGAGATCCTTTATAATGGGTATTTACAGTGCAGGGTGTGAGATCCTTTATTATGGGTATTTACAGTGCAGGGTGTGATATCCTTTATAAGGGGTATTTACAGTGCAGGGTGTGAGAACCTTTATAAGGGGTATTTACAGTGCAGATTGTGAGAACCTTTATAAGGGCTATTTACAGTGCAGGGTGTGAGATCCTTTATAATGGGTATTTACAGTGCAGGGTGTGATATCCTATGTAATGGGTATTTAAAGTGCAGTCTGTGATATCCTTTATAAGGGGTATTTACAGTGCAGGGTGTGAGATCCGATATAAGGGGTATTTACAGTGCAGGGTGTGAGATCCTTTATAAGGGGTATTTACAGTGCAGGGTGTGATATCCTTTATAAGGGGTATTTACAGTGCAGTGTGTGATATCCTATATAATGGGTATTTACAGTGCAGGGTGTGATATCCTATATAATGGGTATTTACAGTGCAGGGTGTCATATCCTTTGTGAGGGGTATTTACAGTGCAGGGTGTGATATCCTATATAATGGGTATTTACAGTGCAGGGTGTGATATCCTTTATAAGTAGTATTTACAGTACAGGGTGTGATATCCTATATAATGGGTATTCACAGTGCAGGGTGTGATATCCTATATAATGGGTATTTACAGCGCAGTGTGTGATATTCGTTATGAGGTGTATTTACAGTGCAGGGTGTGATATCCTATATAATGGGTATTTACAGTACAGGGTGTGATATCCTTTATAAGGAGTATTTACAGTACAGGTTGTGATATCCTTTATAAGGGGTATTTACAGTGCAGGGTGTGATATCCTTTATAAGGAGTATTTACAGTGCAGGGTGTGATATCCTTTATAAGGAGTATTTGCAGTACAGGGTGTGATATCCTTTATAAGGTGTATTTACAGTACAGGGTGTGATATCCTTTATAATGGGTATTTACAGTGCAGGGTGTGATATTCTTTATAATGGGTATTTACAGTGCAGGCTGTGATATCCTTTATAATGGGTATTTACAGTGCAGGGTGTGATATCCTATATAATGGGTATTTACAGTGCAGGTTGTGATATCCTATATAATGGGTATTTACAGTGCAGTGTGTGATATCCTTTATAAGGGGTATTTACAGTGCAGGGTGTGATATCCTTTATAAGGGGTATTTACAATGCAGGGTGTGAGATCCTTTATAAGGGGTATTTACAGTGAAGGGTGTGATATCCTTTATAAGGAGTATTTACAGTGCAGGGTGTGAGTTCCTTTATAAGGGGTATTTACAGTGCAGGATGTGAGATCCTTTATAAGGGGTATTTACAGTGCAGGATCTGTTATCCTATATAATGGGTATTTACAGTGCAGGGTGTGATATCCTTTACAAGGGGTATTTACAATGCAGGGTGTGAGATCCTTTATAAGGGGTATTTACAGTGCAGGGTGTGAGATTCTTTATAATGGGTATTTACAGTGCTGGATGTGAGATCCTTTATAAGAGGTATTTACAGTGCAGGGTGTGAGAACCTTTATAAGGGGTATTTACAGTGCAGGGTGTGAGATCCTTTATAAGGGCTATTTACAGTGCAGGGTGTGAGATCCTTTATAATGGGTATTTACAGTGCAGGGTGTGAGATCCTTTATTATGGGTATTTACAGTGCAGGGTGTGATATCCTTTATAAGGGGTATTTACAGTGCTGTGTGTGAGAACCTTTATAAGGGGTATTTAGAGTGCAGGGTGTGAGATCCTTTATAAGGGCTATTTGCAGTGCAGGGTGTGAGATCCTTTATAAAGGGTATTTACATTGCAGGGTGTGATATCCTTTATAAGGGGTATTTACAGTGCAGGGTGTGAGATCCTTTATAAGGGGTATTTACAGTGCAGGGTGTGAGATCCTTTATAAGGGGTATTTACAGTGCAGGGTGTGATATCCTATATAATGGGTATGTACAGTGCAGGGTGTGATATCCTTTATAAGGGGTATTTACAGTGCAGGGTGTGATATCCTTTATAAGGGTTAGTTACAGTGCAGCGTGTGATATCCTTTATAATGGGTATTTACAGTGCAGGGTGTGATATCCTATGTAATGGGTATTTAAAGTGCAGTCTGTGATATCCTTTATAAGGGCTATTTACAGTGCAGGGTGTGAGATCCGATATAAGGGGTATTTACAGTGCAGGGTGTGAGATCCTTTATAAGGGGTATTTACAGTGCAGGGTGTGATATCCTTTATAAGGGGTATTTACAGTGCAGTGTGTGATATCCTATATAATGGGTATTTACAGTGCAGGGTGTGATATACTTTATAATGGGCATTTACAGTGGAGGGCGTGATATCCTATATAATGGGTATTTACAGTGCAGGGTGTGATATCCTATATAATGCGTATTTACAGTGCAGGGTGTGATATCCTTTATAAGGGGTATTTACAGTGCAGGGTGTGAGATCCTTTATTATGGGTATTTACAGTGCAGGGTGTGATATCCTTTATAAGTGGTATTTACAGTGCAGGGTGTGAGAACCTTTGTAAGGGGTATTTAGAGTGCAGGGTGTGAGATCCTTTATAATGGGTATTTACAGTGCAGGGTGTGACATCCTTTCTAAGGGGTATTTACAGTGCAGGGTGTGATATCCGTTATAAGGGGTATTTAGAGTGCAGGGTGTGAGATCCTTTATAAGGGGTATTTACAGTGCAGGGTGTGAGTTCCTTTCTAAGGGGTATTTACAGTGCAGGGTGTGATATCCGTTATAAGGGGTATTTACAGTGCAGGGTGTGATATCCTTTATAAGGGGTATTTACAGTGCAGGGTGTGAGATCATTTATACGGGGTATTTACAATGCAGGGTGTGATATCCTATATAATGGGTATTTACAGTGCAGGGTGTGATATCCTTTATAATGGGTATTTACAGTGCAGGGTGTGATATCCTTTATAATGGGTATTTACAGTGCAGGGTGTGATATCCTATATAAGGGGTATTTACAGTGCAGTCTGTGATATCCTTTATAAGAGGTATTTACAGTGCAGGGTGTGAGATCCTATATAAGGGGTATTTACTTTGCAGGGTGTGAGAACCTTTATAAGGGGTATTTAGACTGCAGGGCGTGAGATGCTTTATAAGGGGTATTTATAGTGCAGGGTGTGAGATCCTTTATAAGGGGTATTTACAGTGCAGGGTGTGATATCCGTTATAAGGGGTATTTACAGTGCAGGGTGTAAGATCCTTTAGAAGGGGTATTTACAGTGCAGGGTGTGAGATCCTTTATACGGGGTATTTACAGTGCAGGGTGTGATATCCTATATAATGAGTATTTACAGTGCAGCGTGTGATATCCTTTATAATGGGTATTTACAGTGCAGGATTTGATATCCTATATAATGGGTATTTACAGTGCAGGGTGTGATATCTTTTATAAGGGGTATTTACAGTGCAGGGTGTGAGAACCTTTATAAGGGGTATTTACAGTGCAGGGTGTGATGTCCTTTATAAGGAGTATTTACAGTACAGGGTGTGATATCCAATATAATGGGTATTTACAGTCCAGGGTGTGATATTCGTTATAAGGTGTATTTACAGTGCAGGGTGTGATATCCTTTATAAGGAGTATTTACAGTACAGGGTGTGATATCCAATATAATGGGTATTTACAGTGCAGGGTGTGATATCCTACATAATGGGTATTTACAGCGCAGGGTGTGATATTCGTTATAAGGTGTATTTACAGTGCAGGGTGTGATATCCTTTATAATGGGTATTTACAGTGCAGGGTGTGATATCCTATATAATGGGTATTTACAGTACATGGTGTGATATCCCTTATAAGGAGTATTTACAGCACAGGGTGTGATATCCTTTATAAGGGGTATTTACATTACAGGGTGTGATATCCTTTATAATGGGTATTTACAGTGCAGGGTGTGATATCCTTTATAATGGGTATTTACAGTGCAGGGGTGTGATATCCTATATAAGGGGTATTTACAGTGCAGGGTGTGATATCCTTTATAATGGGTATTTACAGTGCAGGGTGTGATATCCTATATAATGGGTATTTACAGTGCAGGGTGTGATATCCTTTATAAGGAGTATTTACAGTACAGGGTGTGATATCCTATATAATGGGTATTTATAGTGCAGGGTGTGATATCCTATGTAATGGGTATTTACAGTGCAGGGTGTGATATTCGTTATAAGGTGTATTTACAGTGCAGGATGTGATATCCTTTATAAGGAGTATTTACAGTACAGGGTGTGATATCCTATCCAATGGGTATTTACAGTGCAGGGTGTGATATTCGTTGTAAAGTGTATTTACAGTGCAGGGTGTGATATCCTTTATAAGGGATATTTACAGTACAGGGTGTGATATCCTATATAATGGGTATTTACAGTGCAGGGTGTGATATCCTTTATAATGGGTATTTACAGCGCAGGGTGTGATATTCGTTATAAGGTGTATTTACAGGGCAGGGTGTGATATCCTTTTTACTGGGTACTTACAGTGCAGTGTGTGATATCCTATATAATGGGAATTTACAGTACAGGGTGTGATATCCTTTATAAGGAGTATTTACAGTACAGGGTGTGATATCCTTTATAAGGCGTATTTACAGTGCAGGGTGTGATCTCCTTTATAAGGAGCATTTACAGTGCAGGGTGTGATATCCTTTAT